>JAVQJD010008449.1:0-15987 GCA_036023655.1 Nannoperca australis | reverse complement strand
ACACACACACACACACACACACACACACACACACACACACACACACACACACACACACACACACACACACACACACACACACACACACACACACACACACACACACACACACGTCCCCCCAGTTGGTAAAACTAAATAAAAACATTCTGGCATTGAACTACTGGCAGACCAATAGCAAGTCCAATATACAATTTCGATTCATTGTAAGAATTCTACAACAGCCAGTGTTGTATAAGCAGCCAATCAGCTCACAGACTATTTCTTAAGTCCAGAATCAATATTTAATTTTAAATCAATCATGGAAAACACACCTGATGTGAAAATGAACGCATCCATGTATTAGAAAAAGCACAACATTACATTTAATGTAAGCACACAATTTATTATGATATGAGAACAGCTGTTGTAAAACGCAATGCTAGAACACTGTAAAAAGCACTAGTACTACTAACTGGCAGTGTTGTTGTTCTGCACATTGTATTATATACTGTAAGATAAACCGGATATTTTGTCAACACGCCACAAACTATGGCCACGTTGAAAACTGATTATAAAGTTAAACACAGCAGTGACCCTTATCTTATGAACTTCACAAAAATAGTATTTGTATCAGGGCTTCAGCACTGCATTGCACTATAGAAGTGTGTCTTTCCTTGTGGTGTGGTGAGTGATTTATACATATATGTATACATATATTGTGATATGTTGTTTTTGGAAACTCAAAACTAGAAAAAAGTTAAAGTAGTAGTTAAAAAATAACCTGATTTAAATTTGTTTTGCCTCATACAGTGAAATACAGACGCGTTATTGTATTGATGGCACATATTACCATAAAACAGTCCTGCTTATTTATTTCCAGAACCGCCCGCCACAACCTAATAAACCAGAAACCCCTCTGTGTAAAAAAAGTATATATATATATATATATATATATATATATATAGTGCATAAAATCCAGTCTTCAATTTTACCCAACCAAAAGTTCACATTTAAAAAGGGCCAATCTTTATTTTCTACTGTCCTTTATCACAAAATGACCATAATAGCTGTTTCTGCAGGGTTAGAAAATGTACTCTCTGCTTCACACAAAAACAATCTACTACACACAAAAGAGGTAAGCAATACTTGTTCAATTAATGTTGAAATCTAAGTGGCTGAATAAAAGCCTGCCAGTTTCAGCAGATCATCTGTAGCAATAACAGCGAGTGGCCAAATCTTCTTCCTCCCTCCTCACAACATCTGCACCGGCTGCCAGCGGCACTGAACCACTTGCCAACACAGAGGGAACGAGAGCATCAGCACAATGAGATCCAGTGCTGCTGCTGCTGCTGCGTCCATTCCAGCTGGCTCCAGCCGGCAACACGAGGAAGACGAGGCCATCAAACAAGCCTTTGTTTAAAGAAGCAGGTATCAGTCACACCGCTCAGTTACATGAGACCCCCAACACGGAAAACCCCCTGGCACCGTTTATATGATCTACCTGGCTCGATCACGTGAGGATTAGCTGCTCTGTTCTAAGCAAGAATTATTGTCACAAAAGACCACAGTGCTGGTCCTTTAAAATGTAACAGTTTTGGCCAGATGTAACCCATTTCACCCCGTCAATGCTGTATGGCACAATAGAAAAAACTGACGAATAATCAGGAGGTGTAAAAAGAAAAAAGAAGTGTTGTGTAATGCAGAGTGGTGATCTTAGTTGTGGTCCACGCATAAAAGAGTTAACAGTACGTGTTGTTACGCAACTGAACTCGAACATGCACGGACCTACACTTAGTTGGGTGGTTTATTAGGAACACCTACCTCAAACTAATGCAACAACAGCTCTGCAATAAACCCTTACATGAACCGTGTCAAGTGAAGCCACTAGAATCTATTGTGTAGTTGAACTACTGTATATTGAGTAATACTGAGAGGTGTTTCTAATATTTAGTCTATCTTCATTGATTTAAGTGGAGTGGATACGATTTCTTAAAACATCATAACCTTCATGGAGGTAGGATTTCATTATTGCAGGCCTGTTAAATTAGAGAGCATTAGATGTCTGGGTGTGCCAAGTAACTGGCCACCAAGTGCACACTGAAATAACAGTCGTGTCTTCAAACCCATGTCAATCCTTTAACGTTGTGATGAACACAATCAAATGGATTATGGAAAAATAAAGTGGAACTGTGTGTCATTTAGAGAGATGTTGTAGACGAGCCTCTTTTGGTTGTGGTACGCTCATAAATGAGATAACAGTTTGTGTTGTTATGCAACTGAACTCGCACAGACAGCTACACTCAGTTGCTCAGGTTGTTAGGTAGACCTTGCTAAAACAAATGCAGTCTAACGCAACAAACCTGCAGTAAATCCTCCCTCCATGAAGGTTATAATGTTCGGGTTTGGTTTACACTGTTTTAGAGAGGAGTTAATTCAACTGTTTGGTCATTTTGAAGGCTGTACTTTGTGGTGCTGTTGAATTGAAATGTCTTACACAGAGCAGTAATGCAAAAGAGGCTAATGGTTAGTCTACATTGATATACAAATTTCTAAAACTGAAATTTAAGTATTCAAGAAAAACTGTGGCCAAGAAAAGAGATAACTGTTGTGTAATGCAGAACGATGATGTTGGTAACAAACAAATGTGTTGTTCTGCAGCTGAACACACACGAGAGAACTATATTATAATGTCGGTCTGATGCCTTGAATAGGCAAATTCAACATTTTCATTGATCTACAACTACAACACACAGAGTAAAGAGTTCAGCTTAGTAGGACACTATTACTGTGTCCCAAATCCATACTCTCTATAGCATGTTTTGCAACTTGAATACAACATACTTAATAGTTCTGTGCTAGCAAGGAATTATACACTGCCACTGCCAACCACACATAACAAAGAACAAAATGTTTAATCTGGTTTATTTTTACCAGCTGTGAGCTGGCCTGCCCTTTCCTTTGTGGAACAGTAATAATCAGGATTTTTATTACTATAAATGATGATGAGCATTCTATATTTTGTTCCCTTTCCAGTGTCAACACACAACAAAATCAAAACCTGATCTGAATTAGTATAGTATGAAATTAGATGTCTGATTGAAAACTACAAGCACACAATCATCATACTTAATCAAAATGACTCTAACCAGATTTTTTGCTGATCTGGATGTGTGTATCCATCAATGGGAGCCTGTTCTTCATATGTTCATGTCTGGCTATGGTGATACAAACACATCAGAAATATGTAATGTTTTTGAGAAAGGTTTGGGATCCAAAAGTCAAGCCACTACTGGGGTTGTTTGTAAGTTGACTGAACCTGTAGTCACTCTACAAACTGTTGCTTTACCTGAAATCATCGCTCTAGTCTTTAAAGCGGCCGTGGAGCAACGTTGCCTTGCTGCTACCTGCACAGTGTGTTGCGTTACGATGCACGATGTTTTGATTCGTTAATTTAAATTCCCGCAGATTGCAACACGTTATGTAAACACGTCTTGGTTTGAGCTGACGCAGCTTAGCCAGGAAACGCTTACAGCCAGTTCAACAAGAATAAAACCGGCCGGCTGGGGAGACAGCTGACCGGACGACAAGTATAACACCGTTTCGATGTGTAGACCAGCGTGTGAGTGCTGTGTGGTGGAAAGGATAATTAGCTCGGAAACGTCTTATCAAAATACACAAACACTAACATTTGTTTTCGATTGCCAGCTAATGCTAGCTACCGTTAGCCATCATCTAGCTTCACCTGCCGTCTGTTAACGGTTCCCCACGCGAATGCTGTCGTTAACAAACATCCCGCAACAGGTTGTAAACCACTGCCTGCTTTTTATTCGTTCTCCTTTAACTTGCACTGACAGTACATTTTATGAATTAAGTGATGTTACCTGGATCCGTTTCTTCTGCCTCCTACGCTCCGCCATGATCCTCCAACTCAGCTCCCCCGACGTGCGCGAGGCTGCGCAAGCGCATGGAGCGTGAGGTATCGCGAGATTTCCGATTAACGGTTTACATTTTTTTTATTTGATTGATAAATGAAACAGCTAACCAAACTCTTTTCTCAAAGGCTTTTTGGGAGATCTTATTAAACTAAATCTTTTTATATATATTATATACATATATTGTGTAGCATAATAGTTCAATTTTTACCTTTACATTTTAATTACAGTACATTTGAAAGTTCTTGTACTACTTTTTTCTGCTACTTTATACTTCTGTTCTACTACATGTTGGAGGCAAATGTACTTCTCACTTCACTACATTTATTTGATACTTTAAGTAACCAGTTACTTTACAGATTCAGATTATTTCTGCAAAATATAAAGCAAATAATGAATCAACAATTAACCTAGTACCCAGCAATAAAGTAATTGAAAAAAGCCCCACCAGCTGCAACATTAGTGATGCTTACACATTAATGCATCAATCATTATAATCCAGTGATATAATATATATTATTCTGAAATGGTCCATTCTGCATACTGAGTATCTTTAGTTTTGGTATTTTAGGTATATGGATGACGTAAAAGTAATCCTGTATCCTAATCCTGTAAATGATTAATACAAAATGGATGGCTACAGGTACAGGTTATAGGTTATATACTTTATATGTTATTTTCTTAAAATACATGATTCTTGACCTTTTCTTATGATATGAAGATAGTAGGCTACTGCAGGTCCCTATGTAGAAAAACACTTTATTTACAATCCAGCAAATGCAAAAAGGTATCAAACATCCCAATCCAAAAAAACAGATATTTCATTACTCCATTATAAAACCATTCCCATGTGATTTCTATTGTCTTTATGCAGGAGAAATTACACTTAGCAGGTTAAAAAAATAAGTAAGTTTAAAGCTACAATCAGGCCTGTAATGAAAAAAAAGAAAATAAAAATTATAATGTAACTTTGTATCGTCTCATAATTTAAAGTCCATATCAGTTTCACTCCACAGTTGTTTTTACATGTGTATATGTAAAATAGAAATATTTAGACACCTGGGCTTAGTGTGAACCTGTGCATTAAACGACCAGGTAGCAAATATAAAATTTTTTAAAGCATATTCAATCCAATTAATCATTTAGTAAACAAAACCTCCACTGTGGCAGCAGGAGTTCAGGTGTTGCTGTGTTGTACTGTAGGTGCAGGTTAGCTTTGCATCTGTCCACATTATCGGCGCTGATCAGGCCGTTTCACTGCTGGCAGACGGAGGGGAGTTGTTTTCTGTCTCGTGAAGGTGCTCTGTGGATTTGAGGACATCAGGATCTCTTGGACTCGCCATCATCTCCTCACTGTTGCAGTTAACAGGTGAACCGATTTCTGGTGAGCGGTCCCCGGGCTTCTCGGAAGTGGCCTGCAGGGCGGTGGTGGAGAGTGGCAGGTTCATCATGTATATCATGTTGCCCAGGCGCCTGGACACCTGTGGAGGATAAAGAAATGTGTCAGTCTCTACAGGAATGATGCACCTGTAGAGGACAGGAAGTGCTGCAGAGGGTGGTAACAATTATGAACACCTGTGCAATACAGTTCAATAAGTAAACTGTTCCTCCACAGGCCTTGTCACAGTAGGAAAAGCAAAGGTGTAAATAATACAATTAATGATTTTTTATTTATAATCAATTATCTTAGTAACACATGTGCTTTTCCTACTGTGACATGTCAAAATGCCTGCTGTGAGGAAATGCCTATTGTAGTCTATTGCATATATTAGGTTCACTTGATAAGATAATATAATCAGATAAAATCTAGTTGAATTATTATTATATAGTTGTACTTTATTTAGCATTTATTGTCATTCTGATTTTGTTTACATGCGATATACCACATTTATTGCACGTTTAAGGGTTTGCTTATTCGAAATCAAAGAGTCTAAGGATAGAAGATGTTGTACATATTTTGAAGCCCACTGAGGCAAATTTCTGATTTAAGATTTTGGTTTCTATAAATAAAGTTGATTTTTGTTACCATTTTACTATTATATAATTTTTTTGTGTTATCTAACTATTGTGGTTGTTTTGGTGTGCATTAGTCTCTAAATCCATTTTTTACTTACTATGTTTTGTCAAAAGCACTTTAAATTGCATTTAATTTGTTTGAAAGTTGCCACATAAATACATTTTGATTGATTGATTTGACTTTAAATACCATATATTAAAGTCTCAAAACCCTGTATATCAAACTAGAACAAAGGCCATGACAAGCTTTACAAGTTAAATTTATTGAAGAGTTGAAGAGAAAAGTATTCCTGAAAGTAGACACACCCCGTCTTTATAGAGGTCAAACCTTAGTATTTCTTTCTTTTATGACTTGTCAGTGAATTTTCAGGACTCAGTCAGAGTCTGTGTGCCCTACCTGTGAGCGGATCTTAAGAGCTGGTCCCAGCTTGAGCCCCAGTGTGTCCAGTAGATGCTCCTCTGACAGAAGGGGCAGGGTCTCCCCGTCAATCATGTGGTCCTTGAACATCTGCAAAGTAAAATGAAACAAACATTAGACACAACAGAAAGAATCAAGAAGGAGAAAGTTAAATACAACTATGGGAACCAACCTGCGCGTATTCCGAACATGTGGGTATACTGTTGATAAAGTTGTAAACATCGTTTACTGTCCACTTCCTCACATCTTCGGACACCTCATCGCCATTTAGAAAGAGATTAGGTGGACCTGAAAAAGAAAAATGTCAGATATTATTTGTTGGTTCAGTAACATAAACTTTAAATTAATTTGCTAAAAGAAAATATAATAATCTATTATTAGATTTCCCCCCCAAACCCACCAGATGGAAGGAAACCGTTTCCAGGGACTGGGAACATGTAAGGCATGCCTGCGAGCGGTCCACCAGCAGAGGGATACATAAATTTCTCCTGGAAAGCTGAACATTGGCTGGATATGTCTTTATCATTTGTGCTGCTGTTGGCCACCTCTGAGCACCCATCTTGACCGTTCACACAGGCTTTACGCAGGCCTGGCTCCCCCTCTTTGTAGTTCTTCCTGCTTCCTGTGGCGAGTTCAGAGTCCATTTTCACCTGATGATGCGTCTTGCTGGTGGCACACTCCTCTCCCATGTCCCCCTTTGCCTCCACCTCTTTCTCCTCCCCTGATGTGGCTCCCGGGCTCTGCTCCACACTTTTGTCTTCAGTTTGGCCCTTCAGGTGGGCCACATGGCTTTCTGCGCTCTTATGAGCGGTCGGCCTCCTGCCGGCCCTGCGTCCCCTCTCTCTGTGCAGCGTGCTTATTGGTGGGTAAGGGCTGGCTGACATGAGTATGCTGTTAGAGTGAAGTTCATCCAGCGTGGGTCGGTGGACGAAGACATCGTGGCCGTCTGGCATGCGCTGACGACCTCTGAACGCCATGTGGTTGGAAGGGTACGACATGGGATTATCCATTCCCATAAGTCCCTTCTGGTGGGCATTCTCCAGCTCCTTCTGATGCAGGATGGCGTTCATCTCCATTCTGAATAGGAGCACACACAAATATTACATATATTTGTTCAACAATGATCCTGGAACCACATTATCGCACTTTAATGAAGCAGATGGGACTAAATAAAGTCTGACAATGCATGAAATGTCTCAGTTTTCAGCAACATGTGATACAGAACCAGAGGTGGAACGTAACACTCAAAGTACAATTTTGTTTCCATTTTATGCAACTTTATGCTTCTACTCCACTACATTTTAGAAGCTAATATTGTACATTTATTTGACACCATCAGTTACCAGTTGTCTGATTATTCAAACACAATATAAATCAACTAATACATTACAATATATTATCATGAATTAAGCTACCAGTTGCAACATTTGGGATGCTTACACATTAATGCATCACACATTTTTAATCCAGTAATATTGTATATATTATTCTGAAATGGGGCTTTCTTTGCTAGGCTACTTCAAGTATATTTCAATGCTAATACTAAGAGTATTTCTACACTGTGGTACTTAAGTAAATGATCTGAGTACTTCTTCCACCACTGTGCAGACCTGTGTGTAGGTAGAATGTCTGCACACACTACCTGGCTATGTTTTGCTTGTGAATGAGCTCCTGTCGCCGGGCAACTGTTTCCATAGGCTCCGAGTGCAAGAAGCCATAGCCGGCTGAGGGGGAGAGAAAAAGAGAGACGGGCGGTAATGCACATTCACATTCCTTACAGACAGGCTGGGAATTCTTTCTGACAATGCATGTGCATTGGGCTGTGCTCACCTGCTCCAGGGAACGCTCTCCCGGGCAGGACGTTGGCGTGCGGGGGTAGAGGTGGACCCAGATGAGGTCCCATGTGCATCTGTCTGGCATCAGAAGGTACCATCTCGGTGTTGGGA
Source organism: Nannoperca australis (assembly GCA_036023655.1). NCBI lineage: Eukaryota > Metazoa > Chordata > Actinopteri > Centrarchiformes > Percichthyidae > Nannoperca > Nannoperca australis. The sequence goes on along the minus strand of JAVQJD010008449.1, from coordinate 7,696 downwards.
ACCAGCTCCCTGATGAAAGAAAAGCATAAGAAATCAGTCATCTTGATACAAAGGGAGCAAGACATTTCTAAACAGATAATCACCTGTTTGCATCTTTAAAATCAGTTTAGTAATGACAACGGTATAGTTTGGTCTCAAATAAAACATTTTCATTGCACAGAAAACACAGAAAAGTGCATTAGATCATTCTTTCAAGTATCCATGTCTTCTTCCTTGATGCACATTCCCAGGAGTGCCTTTTACCAGAGAGCTACTGTTTCAGTTTTAAGAGTGAATTCAGGTACCCACCTCTCCATGAAGCGATGTTCGTACTGTGCTGGGACCCCCTGTAACCTCTGCTGCCCCTGGGCAAGAATCTGTGGAGCCATGGCCATCTGGTTCCTCATTATCAACTCTTGCCTCTGCCTGAGCTCTGCGAGAGAGGAAAAAGCACCACAGGTCACGGGGAAGCCAGTTAAGCCACAATACCTGAGACATGAACTGACTGTGAAAGCTGAACATTGCAGCAGGTAACAATTCACTAAAATCAATACGGGGCAGACGAGGTCACAAAGTTCCAGATTGCAGATTGCAGCTTTATACACATTCTTATGGCTGTCTTAAGTCCTGAACCTGTTTTTAACTCAAATTGTATCAGATTCTTCTCAAGATTTCTTGGACTACTTTTATATTTTGTGTCGTTATGTTGCTTGGTCTGCTCTATGTTTTCATTTCTCACCTCCAGCTGACATGCCGTTGACCAGGCGGTACCAGTGCTTCTCATCCAAAGCTCCCTGCTCTCCCAGCGCTGTCATCTTCCTCAGCTGCTCCCGTGGGGTCATGACACACACACGACCTTTGACCTCGACCTGAATGCTGTAGAAGTTCAAGTTTAATGAAAGGGCCAGATCAAGAGCTCCATTCCTACAAATGGTTGGATGTCAAACTACTTTGACAAAGTGGTTACTATAATATTGCAAGATATATTGTAGCTTTGAAATATACATTCATAAAAAAATGAACTTGATTTGATGATTTATATGTTTAGTCACTTAGTTATTATTGCCACAAGGGGGCAGCAGATATCTATACATTGAAGAGCTGTTGATGCTTACTGAACTTGTACTAGCATGTTATTTTTCAAAAAGAAAAAAAAGTCATCTCAAATACCAACAGACACTTTTTGCCAGTAGACGTTGCACCACACACATAAGAAAACATATTTTATTATTTATATTATTTTATTCTACCAGTCGAACTACATTTTTACAACATAGGGGATTTTTCGTTATTGTTGCAGACAATGTAATGTGCCAGGTTAATTAACTTATTTTCATTAACTATTTGTGGTGTTTTTATTTAGGCATGGCTGTGACAATAAAACATCTTTATTGAGATTAGAACAGGCTGGTAAAATATATATAAAACACCAGTGTGGGGTCCATGCACACAAACATACACACGCACACACACACACACACACACACACACACTGGCCACAATTTGACCCCTTCCCTTACTCTCACCTCTTACCTCCACTCTAGCATTAAGCATTAATCTTAAACCAACTTCAACCCTAACCTTCACCGTAATGTAAACCTAATCCTAAACTTAAATTTAACACCTAAATCCAAATCCTAACCTTAACACTAAACCCTTAAAATGTGATGTCAGCAAAAATTGTCCATTTTCTTTTGGACTATTTTTCTCATCTTTCTATCCTTGCGAGCACATTTGGTCCTCGTAAGTATAGTAATAAAAAGACACACACGTACAGTCATACACACAAACACACACACACGCATACACACCCCAATTGGCCACATTGTCCTTGACTGAGGCAGCAGCTTTTGTACACAATCACCATCGACTTAAACACCTCCAATTAGCCTTTAACACTGCAGAAATCCCATTAGAAAATATGATACTGTAAACTACAGCGCAATAATCCAGTTCTGCTAATCCAGGTCCTGTGTGCAGTATGCGTCTGGTTAAATGAACCTGAGTCAGTGTCCACAAGTTCCTCATCCACCCCTTCGTATGATATTATATTGATCATAATTGTATTTGATTGATATGTTTGGCAGTGGGTGAGACGTGTGCAAACTGCACGTTTCTTCTGCCGTCCCCTCCCCCAGACAAACCCTGCCATAACATTTGCCCGGAGGCCTTGTGCATTATCCACAGTCACTCACGTTCCCTCTGAAGCCCATCTAATCTGAGGGCTGTAATCCCTATTAGTCCTTCAACAGTCTGCTAGCTACATCTGCTGACCTGCCTGCAGACCGCCCTGCTGGCTGCCCGTCCTACCCCCATCCCCACCTTCCCAGTCCCCTGCTACCCCCAGGATCCTATTAGCTAAGTCCTGGCTATACAGCACTTTAAAGGGATGTGTTGGAGGTAATCCGCACGTTTAGAGTTTTACCCTCAGCAAACCTTGCTTGTAAGCATCCCGGACAATACACCCTAAGTGCTAAGCCTATTAGCCTCCATTAGCTTCCAGGATGTCCTAAAAACACCTTGGGGATAAATCTGGGGATGCAATCGGTTTATGTGGAGCTATGTGGCGCGAACACATGCACCCTGCCTCCACCTCCACTTCTCGATGTCATAACGGCCAGCATCAGCAAATGAGAAGAAATGTATTTCAACATTTACGTCTCTGTAACTCCTAAGTGGGCACTAAGCCGTGAGCCTCAGGGCCTTGTGTAACGTATTATCGCCTTCACATTCTCTCAACCAGGAATGAATGATTTACTCTTTCATGTGTGATACTGATGATCAGACTTTGTCAGTTTGAGTGGATGAACAGGGTACATAGGCTACTTAATGATTAAAACGTCATGTAATGTAAAATGTAAACCAAGAAATATAAGACTGATGCCCGAGCCTCTACAGAAACAGACAAAATAGTGCGGCAGGCTGTTGTCTCAGGAAACGAGAGGCCTGTGTTAGCACCAGATTGCGCCTCCCATGCATTAGCATTACATTTGAGTCACAGAGCTAAGCTTCAAGTTTACCAAAGATAAATACGTGCCGATCTTTGAAAAACACTTCTTATGGTATTTCCAGAATCCCCAAAGATTCTTCTAACCATCGGCATGAAAAACAAATCCAGTCTGTTGCACGATAACAAAAATATAATAAGTTGAGGCTGTATTTACTCGACATATATGTGCTTGCTCTTATTCTAAAACGCAAGCGAGATTTTGACGTGTTGTTTGGATCGAAATTAAGTTGATATTGGAAAGAAACTTCAATATATGCTAATGAGTCTCGTTGACTTGAGGAAACTTTATTGGCAACACAACAGACGTTGTTACGAACGTGCCTTGGTGAGTTTACAGTGCAGCAGGACAACACTCAACACAACATACTAGTAGTCAAACCAACATGCACAAAATACACAAACTAAACTACACAAAGTACCGTCAATATAAAAGATAAGATAAGAAATAATATACCTTAAAGTACGAGAGGCGTGCCGATAATGCTACTGATAATAAAATGTTTAATTATGTTTCAAATTGTGCAAATTGAACAAATATGTCATTTCCAGATTAGTTGCAACTTGGGAAACTTGTTAAAGATCTTCTTTATCGTGCAGCGGACAGAAAATTTTTTTCATCCAGATGGTTAAAATAATCTTTTATGGTTTTGTACATGCCTTCAGAGCGGGGGTAAAGTGTTGTTAAACACTTACATTGTAATACAAGGGAGGCACAAAGGACGAGGCCTGTGGGAACTTGAGCCATTTGGAGCAATACTTTGCAAGTCCTGTTCCATCAAAGCTTAACACTTTGATTAAGTTTTGTTTAACTTATTTAGAGACTTAACGTAGGCTGCTGTAACACATGTTCACACCTGACCCGGCCTAAAACTTATTTGGCAGCTACAGAATTTCACAAATAAAATTTCAAGTGGCTTTGGCATTTTGTGAGTGAAACTGTCATTACAGGTGAGCTCGAAAAACTCTTGTCATATTTCCTTAACGAGCAGAGGCCACAACGCATCTGCCAAATCCTGGGATTGGACTCCTTGGATTTGCTGTTGCCTGGTTAATCTCATTACAAGAATGAATTAAAGGGGAAAATTGCTGACGACTTAGATGGAGCCCCGAGGAGGTCATATCAGACAAGACAGAAGTATTGTCTAGTCCTTCCTAATCCTCCCTCACACAACAAACACATGCTAAAGCCACGTATATTCTGTCAGTTGCATGAAGCAGATTAGATTTTATGAGAGTCGTAAGTGGAGAGCTGCAGGTTGTACTGAAGAATTACTTTTGGTGTCATGAGCTCACATGGCAAAGTGTTGAAAAAGATGGTGATCAAAAGGATACAATTCAATATAAATTGAAATGAATATATGTAGAAATATACTGCATTATGTAGACACAAATCATTGTACTTGATAAGAATAAAAATGTGCATTATTTTCATGTCATTACAGAATCTGGGCTAATTATTAGGTTAATTAGACAGATTTCAAGGTTGTTCCTCTAATCGCATTGGCCCTTTAGATTAATCACTCACTGAGGGATCAGCAGCCTTTTTATACAGTTTACTGCTAATATTATGCATGACAACAGTTACAATTTGAACGTTTTGCATTTTTTAAAAACTGTGGCGCCAATTTTCAGCTAATTTTAAGTTTGTTCATGTAATTTCTGATCACATACGGAGGCATCAGACACTTTTATTGTCTATTTAAGAGTAATCTAAGTAGATTTTGTGCTGTAACAAGAATAACTGCAGCGTAAATGTGACTTACATCAACCGAAAACAAATCAGTCACAAAGAGAAACAAACAAACAGGGGGAAAAAGGAAGTTTTAATGGACTTACCTTGAAGTTCACACCAGTGAGCAGAGCTTGAAACTGGTTTCGTCCCAATTCGGGTGTAAACACAAGTCAAAAAATGTAAATGTAAAATCTTTGCACAGCTCACAGAACCTGCTTCTCTACTGTCCCTCTTTCACTTCCAACTAAATGGCCTCCCACTAACCAGCCAACTGGTCTGAGTGCAGTCTGCTGCCAGTTAACTGCCTTAACTAAAAAAGACCTTTTAAATACCGATTCATTTCATCTCCATTAGCTGGCCTTATCTCCTGCGGTAAGCCCTCCCTCCATGTACTGACATCACTATGATCTCCCATCCAACTGCTTGCAGCACCTTGCAACTGATGTGTAATTACTGAAGCAGCACTGGTCCTAAGCATGGAGTGCTAAACCTCTTTCAACGTTTACCTCACTAATCCCTTGTTAGCACTTTAGACCATGGTTAAGACACCTAAATGCTTAGCTTCCTTTTCCAGTGGCAAAATGGCCAACCCCTCCTTAACTGCTCTGCAGCCACATGCAGAGAGGCTACATGATGCTGGTTGCAGACTTTATAAATCCAACAGATAAGCCTTGTTTTTATTTTTCCTCACATGTCTAGTTTGGGTGTCAGAAGTACTGCACTCCCCAGGGTGCCAAAGGGTTGACCCAAACATGCTTGGTGGTAATTTGCTAGAAATCCGACTAAATGTTGGCCGGATCATCCTCTCAGACCTCTTAATCTGACAGTTTGTGCTCACCAACCGCTTACAGCATGGGCACTTCTCTGAATGATGTTTTCCTTAATGCCTGGTGGGCAGCAAGGTGTGCACAATTGGTGGGCTGACTGGTAATTTTGCTCAACAGCAGACATGATATGAAGGGGGGGTAGGGGGGTGTTTCTATCTTCTTTTACAGTCTGCAGGGCAGCAAAGAGCTCCTGGAGAGTTGAGTGACCATCAAGGTTTATTATATACATGCACAGATACAGTGCACTCAGTTTATTAGGTACACCAGGCCAAAAGTAATACAGTCTCATTCAACAATCCTGCAGTGAATCCTCCCCTCATGAAGGTTATAACATTCAGCTTTTGTTTTAGGGAGGTGTTGACTCAACCCTTATGATCATTTTAGATAATTTCTTCTAATTGTGTTCAATTAATATCATTTGGGTATTTATGTGTGTATGTTGATATGTAATACTGTACATGTACAGTACATGCGTGTGTTTATAATATACATTTTTTTAACTTATTTTTATTTTATTTTTGTACAGCAGTTTTTAAGTTTTTTAATTTGATGTATATGTTTGGCAATTCTCATCTAGCGCCATCATTGGGTCCAAATTCTAATTGTCCAATACTTTGATACTTAGATTAAAACTAAGATGGTGAACATGGTAAACATTATACCTGCTAAACATGACTTAACATTAATACAGTATTGTCATTGTGAGCATGCTGACGTTAGCATTTAGCTCAAAATTATTATGGCAAGTTTTTAAAACTTAGTTATTGCAATATCTATCTGTAAAGACGACACTCAACCACAATTTAGTGTTGGAATAGTACATTTTTCAGTGTCCTATATATGATTTATATTAACTTAAACTAGGGGCCATATTCTCCCATCAGCTTCAGCTGTACTTTGTGTTCAGTGCTAATTAGAAAATATTAGCATGCTAATACGCTAAACTAAGATGGTGAACATTGTACCTGCTTAGCATCAGCTTAGTATGAGACATTGTGAGGATGTTAGCATGCTTATATTAGCATTTGAATGCAGCCTGTTGCTAGTTGTGCCAAATGTGTGTTCAGGTATCAGCTGTGTAGAAGAGTTTGGTTCATCTTGACATCTTAAAAAATATTTGAAGTTACTATGCTTTTCATCTATGAAATTATTCTTTGAGCTGCCTGTTTCACCTCATACAAAAACCTGCCACGTTGGGTTGAGGTTCAGGAAGAAGACTGTAGCCATGGTCATGTTTCCCCAAATTATCTTCCCACAATGAGTACTCTGCAGCTCTGCATTCTGCGGGGTACCTCTCTGACAAAATTGCGGACATGAAGAAGCCCACCTGGTCCTCAACAATACTTTGCTACACACTGTGACATTGAGGGCTCTAATGTGAGCCAGGGAATCACTCACCACACCATTATAGTACATTACATTGCATTACACATTACACCGCCACTGCGCCCTTGATGTGGGTCCATTGCATCAAATTCAGGCTTTACCGCTCAGCATGCTGCAGCACAAATACACAGACACAAAAATGTGTTGGTGTGGCTCTTCAGTCATCCAGGTGCGTTGGTGCTCAGGTGCTCACCGTAACCTCATTCGCTTGCTGACAGCAGGCAGGTGTGGCATCATGCTGCTGCGGCTAATTAATAGTTCAACAGTTGAGTGTGTGGAGAGATGACGTTCTGCACACCATCTGCAGAGAGCTGTTAGATACTCGTGGTCCGATCATTAGCTTGAATGATCTGAGTTATTCTCTGGATGCTGCTGGATATGTGTGTTTTGTTTGTTGGAGGGAAACACAGTGAAGGAAGAATATAAAAAAAGAAATATAAAAAGTAATAACACAGTTCGAAGTCTTGCATTTAAAAATTCACTGAAGTAAAAGTACAGTAGTACTAGCAACAAAATGTACAAAAGGTAATGTATGACTAACCGTTACTACTACCTAACTCAAACTTATTCACAGATTCACTTCTACTCAACTAGAGTGTCATCTAATATATTCATTCCCAAACATTTCACAGGCTTAGGCCAGTATATTATATTATATATATATACACTACCGTTCAAAAGTTTGGGGTCACATTGAAATGTCCTTATTTTTGAAGGAAAAGCACTGTACTTTTCAATGAAGATGACTTTAAACTAGTCTTA
>JAVQJD010008428.1:0-19599 GCA_036023655.1 Nannoperca australis | reverse complement strand
AACCCCTGCAGATAAAAGCCGGCTCTTCCCTCCACTCCTCGCCAGATCGTCCGTGTACCTCCGTGGTAAACTTCCAGCGAACAGAACCGTTGTTGCCTTCTGTACTGTCTGACTCGACCCCTAACGTCTCCTTCTTCCTGTGCCACAGCAACCGTGCTCCTAGCTCCCGGATCCCCGGTTCCCTCACCCTCCGGACCATCCACGCAACACTCTCCGCCTGGACCAGCTCTAGACCTCCAGGCTTCTTCAATCCGCCACACCCAGAGTATTGTTTGTCTGCCCGCTCCTAATAAACCCTTGTTGCTTTCCCCGAATCTGCCGTCCGCGTCCTGCCTTGTGGGTCAACCCCCTCTGAGTGTGTTTCTGCTTCTCCTGCAGTCTCCCTCGCCACAACATTTACATTGTCATTTCTATTATATATCCACATATCCAATGTGTATGAAGTAAACTGATACATGCTTTGTACTGTATTTTTCAGTTTGACAGAAACAACAATAAAGCCACACCTTTTTCAAGAATAAAAAAAAAAAAAGGAATTTCTATTCGCTATCTGTCTATCCTTGCTCAGACACACAACTTCGAGGACAGTATAGAGACCCTTTAGTATCCAACCGTGATCCTTCGTGATCCAACCTCAATCTGACACAACTACCAGGTGTACTCTGCAAGTTTGAACTAAATGGCTCCTGTAGTCAGGTGTTGTATTCTGCAATGTGGCACAGCCTGCAAACAGTAGTGGTAGGTATCAATGTTTCTCTCACAGATATATCCACTAGTTAAGTATTAATTCTGCCTGTATTTACTTTCCATTCCACTCCAAACCAACGTCAATGTTACTGTGTGTAACATTCCCAGACACATGCTACCAATAAGTTGAGTGAACATTGTCACCTGGTTTGTAGTGATGCATTTTAGTTCGCTTGGATTTTTCCTCTGTGTGAAAAGAAACCAAACCAAACAAACTCAACTGTTTCGGAATAGAGCAAACAAAGTAGAGGTGTGAAAACACCCTAAGGAGGGGACACTGCCAGGAACACGACTGGCTTATTCTTGCCTCATCTCGACAGGAAGCCATGACCCACACAGCTCTAATGAGTCAACTATATGCTAATAATGCCAATTTGACAAAGTGACCAAACTAATTGCAACTTCCTGGTCTATCACTTGATGCACAATGGCATAAGTAATAAGTCCATAGCCTTACATTGTGAAACTGACGTCTGTAAACCAGCATTGTTTTTGAAGTACAAACACTTAAAGCTGGGGTAGAAAAATCTGTGCAACCTATGGAAAACCTTCCGCTTTTCTCTCTGCTGCCTCATATGACTCTGCAAAGCCCCTCCCACCAAACCCACAACTTCCACCGGCAGCAGATAGTCTTTGCCCTGTGAAACTGTGTCCGTCATGGGAAAAAAAAGAAAAAAGCAATTACAAGGACCATGATTAAGGTAAAAGCCTTATTGATACATAGCACAAATAACAAATGTACAAACACAACTGTCAGTGAAACAAATTCTGGCCCCTGTCTGGAAGAAAAGGTTAGCCAACAGCCAAGATACCTCAAGATACATCAGTGTCTCCCAGAGACTTTGGACTCTTACTGTGGTGGTAAAAAGTTGATTCATTTCCATTCACTTTAAAAGGAATGAAAAAAAGCTCCTTTATGTATGGGATACAGATACTTTTTGCCTATATGACATTAAGGCATTTTCAGTTATTGTGCAATAATAACAATTAAAAGAGCACATTGTCCATCTATAAGTCCTACCTTTAACATTACACATTTAACACTGACTGATCACGCTTGGTACTCAGTAAAAGAAAAGATAATCAAGTATGACATAGATAACTGTCTTGCAAAGCCAGTGGTTACATGAAGCAGTTTAATTTGCTTTATTACACTATTTTGCTGCAATACAAGTTTCAGCTAGTCTGGCATAGCCTGCCTACATTTCCCCAACTCTCGATCCTTTCCAAATTAATATCTTGTAGCTCAAAAACTGAGCTTGTGAGGTTCAGGCTTATTGTAGTTACTAGCAAATAATTAGTTTCTTCTTACTTCTTCTCAATTATGATGTGAGTGTGTGCATGGGAAACACTGTTGATGATATTCATAGTGTGTCTTTGATGTTTGATTTGAGGACTCAGCTGCTGCTGGACTGAGCATCTCAAGCACTCCCTGCATCATTATCATGGGTTTGTAGTCTATCACATTAAGATTAAGATCAGAGTTTAATGGTCACACGTGAAACACTGCAAACACACACATGCAATTGCGTCCCACGGTGAAATTTGTCCTCTGCTTTTGACTGATCCAGTTGTCCTTCCTCCGGGAGGACAGCTGGAGCAGTAGTCAGCCATTCATGCGGCGACCAGGGACCAAGTCCAAGTGTTCATGCAGCAATCCATTCTTCTTGCATATTAACATATTTTCTCACTCCAGCTAACTTGTGATATGTTTTTCACTTGTTTTTAGTTTGGCTGCTAAGACAACTGGTTCTTTTTGGACACATTTTGTATTGCATTGCTGAAAACCTCTGGAGTTTGTTGATTTGAAATGGTGCATGTAGAATGTGGGGACAAAATCTTCAAATGTGTAAACTTTACAGAGTAAAAAAAATGTACAGAGAAATAAATAAATAAAATCGAGAACCACAATGTTTGAATTTGGAAGATTTAAACAACTATGTCTGAAGTGGACATGTTGCTGGAGGACCAAAACTACCATAATTAACAATAAATAAATAAATGAGTCAATAAATTAATTGATATGCCACTAAATGCACCAAAAATAGTATTACCATTAAATATAGGCATTCATTTATTGATAAAATGTAACATAAATAGATATTTCTGTATTTATCTATGTATTATTTTCCGTTTTGCATTTTATTTTTATATTTCTTGGTCGTTTTACATTCCTTGGTCTTTTAACATTTCTTGGTCATTTAACATTTCTTGGTCGTTTAACATTTCTTGGTCATTCAACATATTTTGGTCGTTTAACATTTCTTGGTCTTTTAATATTTTTTGGTCGTTTAACATTTCTTGGTGGTTTTATATTTCTGTGTGGCTTGCTGCGGTGCTTCACTATTCAAATGAGGGGGCCTGTCCTTCAATTTGTGTCATGGGGTCAACCTTTGCTATAAGTTGATCGACATCAGAGTGCATAGATCCACAGATACATAGATACATGCCCTGCTCCAACAGCGGTGTCCACTACTTTTGAAAAGAAGCGTTAGGAGGAGCAGCTAGCAGTGGCTTTTCTGGTAGCAGCCTGAGCAGCCACCGACCGGCCGCTGTTTTAGAACGTGACAAACATGCATGAACTTAAGTTGCATCAAAACATGTTTGGACTCGTGCACCGCTATTCTGAGGAGCCTTGAGCTGATGCAGCCTTCCTTGCCTTACACCTTCTGAGTTCGCTCCTCACCTGGTTCGTTGTGAGGGACAATGTTGGAGTATGAAAACATACGTGCATTAGAAAGAAACTGAACACTTTGTTTCTGTTTGTAGCTCTTGAATTAAAATATCTGAGTAGAAGGGGAACAACTCCAAACTTTTAAAAAAGACACAATGTTCCCACAACCCTTTAAGCAGGACCATTGATTTAACACATAGTCATAGTCTCATTCTATGTGTAGACATACAGTGATAGTAGTAGCTCAACACTAGTTGAGTATGCATATGATTAGTAACTTATAATTGTCTGGGAGGTTTTATGGTTTAGTAGTGGGTGTGTACAAAGAAGTCAAATTATGTTGTTGTCTTTTTACAAGTTGAGACTGGACTTTGGTTTTGCTTTTCTTTTCTGTAAAACAAGGTGAAGCTGCCACAGCTGCAGACTCTTCCAACAAAGAAGACATATTAACTTTTCTGTACAGTTTGGAGTAGCTGTTGCTTCCTAACAGGGAAAAGACTGACTACTGGATCCATACTTTTGGACTTTTTCTGTTTTTTTTCTGTGAACTTTTGATGGGGGATAATCTCCCAAGGGTGCCCGGCGGAGCCCAGTCCCACAATGACACTTTGAGTAGACCAGTGCGGACCCTCAGGGTTAAGATGGTACTTCTGGGAAGCTCTGGTGTGGGAAAGTCTAGTCTGGCACTGCGATTTGGCAGGGATGAGTTCAGGCGTACATCACCTACTGTAGGCTGTGAGTTTACGACACTTAGAGCTTTGGATGGCAGTGGTTACATATCAGGGTGAAATGTATTAACACAGAAAAGACCTTCTAAGACAAGGAGTTATCTTAAACTGTCAGGTGACATTACCTTAGCTTAGCATAGCATAAAGACTTGAGGCAGAGGAACCAGATAGTTTGGCTTTGTTTGAAGAGCACTGCTAAATGTTACAAATTAACAAGATCCACTTCTTTACTCCTCACAAGTGGTGGTGGCTTCATGGGGAGTTATGTGCTGAACTATTTCTGGCTGGTAGCAGTTACTTCCAGTAGAAACTTGCCATTTTTCCACCTCAGTTATATGTTATAGTTTGAGTTATACCTCAGTATAATATGTTAACTAGGGAGCTTTATTGGTGCTGATGGCATTTTTTTTCTTTTGGAAAGAGCCAGACAAGCTGCTTCCCTGGTTTCCAGTCTTTATGCTAAGTTAGGGTAACGTACAGACACGAGAGTGGTATCAGTCTTCTCATTCATTTCTAGCAAAGAAGTGTATTTCCCAAAATGTCAAACTTAAATTTTTTTCATTTAACATAGTTTGATAGTTGTATGATTTATTATTTTGACATGTCTTTGGCACTTATATTTGCAATTTCATACACATTCTCACACGTTCTGATCTACTGATTCTGAAAAACTTTATTTTAATGTAAATCGCAAATATGATCCAGGACCATCTCTAAAGACTTAGTAGTGACCAAATGAATCCCCTCTGGTGTCATTGTGCTGTCTGCCCCTCAGGTGCCTACCTGACCCAGGTGGTGCATCTCAGTGATGTTACTCTTCGCTTTGAGATATGGGACACGGCAGGGCAGGAAAAATACCACAGTGTCACCCCACTTTACTACAGAGGAGCCCATGCTGCACTTTTGGTCTATGATATCAGCAAAAAGGTAAAAGAAACAGATTCCTGACAACGAAAATGACTTGTGTGGTGGTATGTAATGTGTAAATGTAAATGTGTATTCTTGTGTGTATGCTTGTGTCACTATAGGAAACATTTATCAGAGCTCAAGTGTGGCTCAAAGAGCTGGAGAAACAGTATATCCCAGGATCTACTGTCATATGGCTGGTAGGCAACAAGGGAGATCTGGCACAGGATCGACAAGTCTCAGTGCAGGTACAGACACAGAAAATCTCCTTCCTTAATCTCAGTCAATCCCTTTTTAATATGTTTACATGATGTGTTGATCTATGATGTGCAATTTCTGTCTTCTTTATGTCACCATGTAGGAAGGACAGAGTCTGGCCAATGACAGGGGCTTATTCTTTACAGAGACATCAGCCCTGTCAGGGCATCAAGTCAGTGAGCTGCTGGTAGCTATAGGTAAGTAAAGGTGTTGAAGAAAATGCAACTTTTATAGCCTAAATTCAGTCTCCCAGATTGAATTCCCACGTCCCACCAATCAGGTGCTTTCAAATATAGACTATGAGAGTTAAGGTTGTTGTTGTTATTAGGGTCTTCTAATCTTACTAAGGGAAGCTGGATTTATACCCACTTAGAAAAGAGTGCCTGCCTGACAGACTTGTCTCTGGGAATAACCCTAACCCAAGCTCCAAGGAAAAGCCACACATCTACCACTAGAGAGCAGTAGATACCAACATGAGGAGCAAATATACTTTATCACCATCAATCTAAATACAATTACTGGCAGTATGAAGACTATAAAGTATTCTGTCTAAGTCATATAATATATATAATACTAATATAATATAATTCTGTCTAAGTGAGTTTTCTTTTATAACTTAAAACCTGGCCTCTAAAATGTCTGCATGTTCCTGTGTAACACAACTGTGAGTGTGACGTTTCTGATTCAGCTCACAGAGTATACGAGTGTGTTGGAGTGCAGCAGGAAGGCCTGTCAGAGTGGCAGGAGACACCACTTGTGGATCTGCGTCGTAAAGACACACTCAATCTTTTTGCATCCTGCTGCAATGTCGGACCCTAACATCTGTGACTTTCAATTGTCTCTGTTTCTCTGTCACCACCATTTTAAAGCTGCACATAGGGTCGAAACATCTCAAATCGAATAAAAGGCCTGTAGGTTCTGCATTTGTGGTTCTCTGCCTTTTTTTACTCCTGACCCTACTAACCAATGTCACTGCATTTATCCTGCAATATGCAGTTAAAATGCTATTAACCAAAGAATATGTTTCATGTTGTTTTTCTTGACCATCAATAAGTAATACAGGTTAAAAGCTATTCACTATTATTCATGCAGGATAAGTCCTTGGCTCCCACATGCACTTCTAACTGCTGTTTTTACTGCCTCCTGTCTGGGCTTTCAGGTCACCTTTAGCCTTTAATGACCTTCATATGTTTGTCCCTACCTTGCTCCATCCATTCATCTATTCATTCTCTTCATTTTACCTTTTGGGTTTTCTGTGGGAAGAAGACCAGGTTTTTTTCAGGAGCCAAACATTTGTTGTGTCTCTTTTCTGTGAATGAATCATTAAATCATTCAGTCACATTAAGAGTTTTAAAGGCTCTCTGGTGATGCTAAATGTTTATTGAGCGCTGTGTCTTATGTTAAGTCTTTTTGAAGTAGAAACGTCCTGTATTTGGTCTTACGACTTGAGAAAGTTTTACTTCATCACGAGTGCAGTATTGCTGTTTTTTTAACCTTACCACACAGGAATTCCAATGAGCAATGTACTGTCAGGTTCAGAAAGTAGAAGCCAGAGCTGTGACACTTTTAGGGCTATGTAGGCATACACTTGCATAGTCATGAATAATATTGTTAATGTAGGGAAAGAACGCTACGAACTGCGGGACTTGAAGACTGGAATTGTCAGGCTAACGATTCAAGGATCCTTGGTAGAAAGCAAGTTTGCCATCAGAGTCATTTACAAAATAGTTTCCATATCTGTATCTCAACCTATTTTTGTTGCATCCCCCTATCAGTGCTGTTAACTGTAACTGTAACTGTGTGACAGTTCAACCCAACAAGGATCTATCCACAACAATTCTATTTGTTCTACTGATTTTCCTCTGTGTGTTTAGTCTCTGTCTATGCCAGATGTTGAACACCTTCATTCAGTGTCTCTTGCCTTGCTTCTACATGATCCCCCCACCAGAGTTCAGCAGAGTGTGGTTCTACAAATTTCATGTTTTACACAATGGAGACCCTGATGATAACAATAATAATAATAATAATAACGTATTATATTGAAAGTATTTCCATTGTGAAACAATATGCTGTATTCTGTTGGTCTAGAGTCAGAAATTAATTCATTTGTACCTGTGTGGGTAGAGTCACAGAAGTACTGAACATGATAAATGTGCCTAACTTTAATGGTAAAGAAAGAACTCCCTCTGAAATACCTTTTTTACTAGGTGTCACTTTGTGTCTTAGTGTGGCCTCTTTAGTTTTGACAATTTACGGTTAACTGAACCAGTGAGACAATTGTTTAAAGTGGAAACAGACAACTGGAGTCAGGATATGTTTAGCTAGCCTGGTTTAAGACCTCTGAGTCACCACTCACATCTCCGTTCTGGTCAGCAATTTAAACACAATGAATCAAGTAAAACAAAATGGCAATTCAGTCTGACTATCACTCTATATGTAGCCTAACTTTAAAAACAGGGGGAAACAGCTATCATGGCTCTGTCTCTGGCAACCTTCACTATAGCTTGAGATGTTGCACAGGTTGAAGGTTGAACCCCAAAGTCAGAAATGGTTGTTTTTACATTTCTGCTTTTGTACAGAGTAAACCATGGAGATATACTGAGTTAATTAGAGGGGCTGATAAGTGTCTTTTGTCTATTTGAAAAAAATTTGGACAGAGAAAGGTAGATGTTCAGTATTAATGCTAAGCTACGTTAAACAGCAATTTTCTGGCATAATGATTTGTAAATGTGTGATGGAAATAATCTGCTGTACTTTAGATTACAGTCACTACTCATGAAGTGGAGAACTATGAGTTAACAGTTTCTGTCACTGGTTGTGCATGGTGTATGCAATTGCATTTCTCAGTATATATAAAAATTTTTTCTCTATGGCCACTCTGGGGCTCCGTACTTTTCTCTCATGTTTGGAGTTAGTGGTGGCTGCAGGGAAAAACTGATGGCTCCAAGCGTGGACTTTTTACTGCTCAGTGATTTAAAACAATGCTAGGAACTTAGCAGCTAAATCATCATATAACAAGTTTTTGTTGTGCTGATTGAAACCAAGCTTCTGTGAGCCCTTAGAGGCTGCTGGTCTTTGTTTGGTTTGGATGCCTCAAAAAACA
Organism: Nannoperca australis; assembly: GCA_036023655.1. Taxonomy (NCBI): domain Eukaryota; kingdom Metazoa; phylum Chordata; class Actinopteri; order Centrarchiformes; family Percichthyidae; genus Nannoperca; species Nannoperca australis. The sequence continues at coordinate 11,183 of JAVQJD010008428.1, read as the reverse complement.
AAGAAACACTTCATACTAAGTAGATGAAATGGAGTAAAAATATAATAATTTGGGTATCATTATGAGAGTATAAATCTTGTGAATAAAAAACAACTTTCAGGACATCTGTTTCAGATTTTGCAGATGTTGCGCAAACCCTTTGAGTGATCTCAGTCAAGCTTTTCTTCATTTTAAACAGTTGAGCTATAAATACAACCAAAGTAAAGATAAACCAAAGAACAACTGGAGTATGAAGTACTGAGGAATTGTTTGACGGATACAAAACAAAGTTAACTGACGTTTCAATCTTGATTCAATTGAATTTAAAGTGTTGCTGTATTGAGGTAACACAATAAGTAAAAAGGTATTTATGTCTTAAAGGGTCATTAAATGTGGTTTTTATAATTTAATTTAATAGTTATGTATACATGAATATCCACAAAGGGTGAAACATAAAATCATATTTTACGAGGAGATGGGTAAGTTTTTAGTCTTTATCCAGCTTTATTCATTAGAATTAGAAACAAAATTAAGGGTTGAAGTTTATAGAAAAATGTAATCCCCTTTGCTGTACCGAGTTTACTTTAAATAACAATTATGTTTTGCACTTTTCCACTAACTGTCTGTCCATACAGGAGAAGTCTTTCAATAGAAGTAGCCAAGCTAACATGGCTAATTAAAAGTATGACTAGTGTGTCACTATTGGTTAAAATTTCAGGTCATATGATGCACTCTGGACCTGAAAGACTTCTTCCCACACACATCCATTTAGCTGCAAAACAATTATGAGAGTTCAGAGATTGTACTGTTTGTACTATCACAATGTGGGCCATTATGTTCAATAAAAATTAAGTATCAGTGCATTTATTTTGTGCCATTCATGCGTATGTGTATTCTAATACTGATAATCTATGGGTCCATTCTAAAATTGTAAAAGCCCGAAGAACTTTTATGATGTGTGCACCCAGGTATCATCTTCTGACAATCCTGAAACACACTATACAGTACATTTCTTTAAACTCTTCACATTCCACTATAGAGCAACACTACATCACAGCTAGATGTACTGGATGTCACTCATAGAGGTAAGTGCAGCAATACTTTTTCTCCTACTATATCCAATGTGGAGTTGCTCTTAAAACTAAGGGATCCAAATTTATAACATTGCATTCTGAGTTTATTTTTTCATTTAGTTCATTTAATTTGCACATGAAACCCTTTCCAGGACTAAGTACAACATGTTTTTAATGAGTTTTGTTATTAGCATCATAAGAAAAATATGTTAATTATATCTTTGAAATACTCATGTATTATGCAAGCTTAAAACTGTTGTATTGAAAAAATCAATTCCAATAATTTACATAATGTTTACAGAAAATAACTCATACAGTAAGTTAGAAAATCCCTTAATCAAAGTCTAAATCCTAATGAAACCCCACAAATGAACAAAACCAAAGTGAACACTGAAAAATGAGAACACAATAGATAAATCATCCATAGCATTTCTACTGTGTGATCCAAACATTGCTGTCACTGTCAGCTGTTGGCCTGTAAACTTTGGCTGTGATGAAACCCCGATGCTCATTTCTCCTTGCAACTTTTCGGCCAAATCTCCCCACCGGCCTGATCCCTCTGGCTGTATACCAGGAGGCATCGATTTCTGGATCTGGACAACACAGACAATGAAGGTACATGCATCATGTATAACTCTCATTAATTGGCTATATTATGCTCACCGACCATGGCACTCCTAGCTAGGACTAAAATAATTACTTAACCCCTAAAACATGATATAACAAAACTGTATCATTTATTATGTGCTATTAAAATTTTAATTGCCATACAATTTGGCCCACTGCTAGTATGCTGGCAAGCATGATACTAAGGTAAGTCAAGGTAAGGTAATCCAAATTATGAAAAAAACACAAACCAAAAAACTAATACATTTTCTCACCTAACCCTTGTGGTATGTAGTGATTTGTTTGTGGTGCTCACAGCATTGAAAACACATTAGTTGAACTATCCCTGCTCTTGTTTGAAAACTGTAGGGGGGCCAAATTGTTCAAAATTAAATCATAAGTAATAAATTATCAGATCAGTAATCATTAGAACAAATACAAACAAAATGTATAATACAACAATCAATTCTCAAAGAATACATTTCTATTATCATAATGATGAAGTTATATTTTATTTAATTTATTTTGATTGTTTTCATTTTCCCAACTGCTTCTGTTTCCCAACTACATAAATGAATCAGTAAATTTTAAACGGACAAAGTATTCATGTAACTGGCTCACCCTGATTGTCTTGGATGACAAACTAAGACTTTGTGATAGACAATGACATTATAAAGTAAAACAGAAATAAAAACAGACATTTTACTAGAAATGCATTTTAAAATATAAACAGCTGGAATTAAATAAAAAAAGGCTGGCAATAAAGAAGCTGCATATAACAACATTTCATTATAATACGATGAGTTTTTAAATATTTTGGATTATGTTACAATTTCCATGTTTATGGATATTTTGTCTGTATTCATTGATATATTTATTTGTTTTATAATTATTCATGTTCATTTTTAACCCTTTGGTTCATATAATTTGGGTCATTAATTAGGGGATCCTTTACTTCTGATAATTATGGAACTGTCTCGATGAGATCCACTTTGAGCTTGACTCAGCAACAGCAAGACAGCACAGAGCACAGCACACACCCTCATTGCAGATCGACCTGGAGTGAACACACAGAATCAGTGGTGGAGGAAGTATTCACATTTTTTACTTAAGTAAATGTAATAATAGCACAGTGCAGAAAACATCTGTTTCAAGTAAATGTCATGCATTCAAGGATTCATTATGCAGAATAGCTCAGTTCAGAACAATGTATATTATATTATTGCATTATAATTAATAAGGTATTAATATGTTCGTAACTTTTATGTTGCAGCTACAAAAGATGGAGCTAAATTGAACTATTTTATACACTGACAATCTGTGAACCCCCATTCCCCCTTATCTTATTTTATCTTATCTTAACCAATAATGTTCATATTTTATTATTTATTATATATTGTATTATTAATCTGAATCTGCACAGTAACTAGTAACTAAAGTTATCAAGATGTTGTAAAGATGCATAAACTCTTCCAGTGAAAGTGTTGGTTGAAAGACAGAACAGGGACCTGGGCTAAAGCAACATGCACATCATGTAGTCTACACTTTGTATCATTCTTTTAAACATTCCTTTTGATGATTAAGCACACCTTTCCGAAGGTATTTTCTTATCTCAGCAGAATTTACTCTTTGGCTCTACTTTGGCATTACCTACCAAACAAATATCTGGACCGACTTTGTAACTCACTTAAAAGCATCACAGGAATATTAAACAAAGTTTTACCGTTTGGAAGATTTCTTGTTGGATAGTGGTACTGAAGACCCAAACTTCACTGGCTGCTTCACTTTCTCCAAGTAAAAACTACAAGAACCAAAATCGGTGCAGGAATGATGAGTGAACCACAGGAAATCCTACTGTCAATCCCAATGGGCACAAGCAATAACTGTAGTGAGACTAAAAAACCAAGGGTTGTGTTGTCTCTGGGTGAGCTCTCACCTGCTCTATGAGGTGGATGCACTGCTGAGGCTCTGGTTTCAGTTGTTTCATCATCTCTTTATATTCCAACAGGAGGGGCATGTGTTGATATGCTGATGTCACTCACTTCTCCAGAACAATATTTGATACACAATATTTCCTTATGGAGCTGATTAACTGTGTGTTTAACCTAGCTTACACTGGAAAATGACAATTATGCACCAACACCACCACCAAATCCAAAAAAGTTCCCAATGAACTGGGAAAGTATTTTGGATTTAGTCAAACATTTAGGGGGTCATTTGTGATGGCAACATCAGCTTTTTGTACTTCACTGAGTCATCTGTCAGTCAAGCACTATCTATGGTAATAATAAGATCATTTTAGTTTAGTTTCTTTTTTCAGTAATGGTGGCCATCGCTGATTATGCTTACTGCTTATTCCAAACAGCCAGCTGTTGCTGCTGCAGAACATACTTAACTTCCTGTCCTGACCGAGGATTTCTACCAGTAAATTTATTTTTCAGAAAAGCAAAGGTTTTCATAAATGTAAAGCATAGGTTAAAAACTAAATGATTTATATTGTGAGTCAATTCATATTATGCACGTAAAAATGTTATGTATTTTTACTTTAATATATTGTATTGTAAATGAACTCTCTGGAATATTCATTTCAAAGAGATATTGTTTTAAGGCCCTTGAAAGGTTTTGTTGAGTGCACACTGATGCAATCCTCCCTATGCATTCAACACAAACAGGCTGTTCAGTCATGAACAACAACTTAAATGAAAATCTAAATATAAGAAGAGGATTGTGTGATGATCCAACACCGAGGGACCATAACCAGCAAACATGAATGCTATTGAAGCTGCCAACTCTGTATCAACAATAAAAGCATGCTTTGTCAGGGTCATGGTGAGATAATGCAGCCCTACTACAGGAAAAGGCAACAAAGGCAAATCAAATACAATGGTTTAGTTTCATGTATGGTCACAAACTACACTAGTGGTTAAAAAAAAAGAGATTTAATTTAATAAGACTAATGAGACAAAAAACATTACACGTACTAAACATTACACGTACTTACTAACATTTAAAAAAACAGAACCTGAATGCAATGGAAATCTAAAACTTTATAGTGGAAAATAAAGTAAAACACAGTACAATTTTTAAAATCTATAAATGGGTGAGTACTTCAAGGAATATCTGATTGAAAGTGCCAAAATAATTCTTGTTATAATCAATTGATCTCTGGAATATTAAGAAAAATAAATAGTTCATGTGTTTGTTTACATTGTACTATTACAAAATATAAGGAAAACTACATTAAATTATAAGAGACTTAAAAAAATTAACACTAGTCCTAATTATAGGGGCATTTTCTAATGCGTATAGTATATATATACATACAGCTGTACCGCCTTATAAACAACATTCAAGTTGTCAATTTAACTACTAAATACAGTTGTTTGTTTTAAGCTATTATTGGCATATATAGAGAGAAGCAGAAAAAGTACACGTTTAATATAAACCCCATGCCATAATACACACAGAGAATGTGCATAGATAGTCTAGCATAGTCATAGATAGCATAGTCTATATCTATTTGATTCATACACATCACAAGACTTTTAACTAACCACACAGCGAAAGAAAAATCACATAGTTTAAAATGTTGTTTTAATTGAATTTAATGTTTTCATTTTGTGTCATATTTAATTTATACCGCTTGAACATTGGAATAAATAACTAATAACTTGCGTGTTAATGTTTGCTAATCTTAAGTATACCCTAAGATACAGGCCTGGCAAAGTTAGCGCATACCATGTGTAACTCCAACATATGCAATAAATATGGTATGGATCTAGCCCAGTAAAATAACAACAATATCACAAAGAAACATTTTGAAATAAAAATGTAAGCTCTTTCCTTCCAGCTCAATTTCAGTTTACTAAAAACTGTAATAACAAATGTCATCACAATAAAAACTAATCAGTCCCATCATGTTCAGCCTCCTCCTCATGAGCCCTGTGTCATTACTGGTTTCTGCAAGAAGAGAGAAACAGACAATGATTGGCTGTTTGATTATTAATTAGATCGTAATTTCATGCATTGATTGGGTTAATGCATTCATTGTTATCCATGAAAGCATTCACAGCAAGTGAGACAAGAAAATTAATACAACAGGAACTACAACATGTCTATGATGTCCTTGCCAGGCTTTATAAACCTGTTGATAACTTTTGAATCATCGTGTGAGATGTGAATGATTACTCAGGCTTAAGAAAATAAACTAAAAGGAAATGGATATACTTTAAGGAAGATAATTATACTTTAGCAATTTGTGGTCTATGGAGAGTGGATACTAAGCAAATAGTGACAAGGGGAAATTAAAGTTTTCGTTTAACAGTGAACAACAGCTATGGCTTGGTCCTGGACTGGATCACACTAGAACCTAGAACCTATCTAGAAACACACCTGAGACATACAGTATATTGCATGGCTGTCTTTCAAATCTTTATAATTAACTTAAAATATTTGAAGTTTAAAAATCTTGGCAGTCAAAGCAGTAATCTTCATTAGTAGAAGACACATATGGGTATTTAAGATCACATTAAACAGCCATACATGTTTAATTCTTATAGTTTCTTTCCCCTCATCTAATTCAGCCTGTAATGGTTCACATGGTTGGTCCCTTATTTCCCCACCAAATGTAAAGAATTAAGAAAATTAAATAACTTAATATTAGCTTGAATAACTGAATAAAGTTAGTGGGCATCCATTTTCAATAATGCAAGATGTACACAGAATTTGAATATTTGATTGACACAGAAGAAGCAAAAACTAAAAGAAAATGTAACTATTTCAAACCACTACAAAGCCTGATTGTAAACCCACCACTAAGTAATCCACCAGTAGAAGCAGTCAAAGCTCAGTGGATCCAGTAAATGAAGAGTCAATTGCCAACAACAGATACATTCAAAAACAAATTCTAAAGGAATACTGCAACATTTTGGGTAATACACTTATTTGCTTTATCGCCAAGAGATAAGAAGTTAATTTAGCATAAACGCTGGAAATAGGAGGAAATAGATAGCCTGGCTCAATCAAAGGTAAGCCTAAAGGTCAGCCTAACAGCACCTCTAAAGCTCACTAATTTACAAGCTGTAACCAAAGTATAAAAATGACACAAAGAAAGTTTTGGTGGAAAGGACTATATTTTGACCAGTAGCAGTGACGTCTTCTCTTAATTTATGAGCTTTAGAGGTCTATTTTTAGTTTTACCTTTAGAATGTACCCTGTTTTCAGTGTTTACGCTAAGCTTAGCCAATTGTCTCCTGGCTCTAGCTCTCTACTTAACATGAGAGTGCTATTGATGCTCTCATCTAACTCTTGGCCAGAAAGTGAAGCTTATTTCTCAAAATGTGATGATTCTGTTAAGTTGAAAATTCAATATATTTAAGTGACAATCCAGACATGTTCCACATGTTCAAGTTTTTGATATTAATACTTTTGTCAGTGTAGATTAGGCTTTTTTCCAAATGATTGTTATATAATATTGGAACTGAACCCTTCACAGCACCCAGGACTGTAGAGTGGGGTCATACCGCACTGGTAGCCCTGGTCTTGGGCTTGGCCACTGGATTCCTCTGTGTCAGGGAGCCCCTGTAGAGGGAGTTCCTCACAAACCTGTCCGCCTGGCCTGAAAAAAAACAGCAACTACATTGTACATTCATATTCTACTTGCTCTCTTTTTTAAACTTAATACAGTTATAAAGTCAATTATGGTTTCCTAAAAGCTGAAAGCACATTTAAGGCCAGTGGAGGTTTAGAAATGACAGACAAATGAGAGAAACAATAACGTTATTTAGTATCATTGGGAGTGTGAATCCAGAACATTCAGTATAATAAATACTGATCAAGAGCCAATAAGCAAGGTACAGTAGAGCTTCTCAGTGGCAAATACCTACTGTAAGATTAAAAATAACTTAATGACCTGAAAATGTTTTGTATAACCTACCATGTATAGTACAAAAATAGCTGTTTTGAGTCAGTTGGGAGGCTCTGGGGATCATGCTCAATGGCAGAAGTGTGGGGTCTTACTTGTGGGAAAATTGTGGGAAAGTCTCCTCGCTTGGACCGGGATTGCAGACTAGAAGACACCAAAGTGGGAAACACAGAAAAGCAAAAAAAACTTGAGAATGTGGAAAAATACATGGGCTATCAAGCTTTTTGGCACCTTGGAGTGTAGAAACATTTATCAGAGACAGACCTGCTTAGGAGATAGATTTTATTGGTTGATGTCAATCTAAAAGGGCAGGGCCACAGATCTGGGAGTTACATCCAAGACACTATCTAAGTCAAATCAATCAGCAGGATTAAATCTGCCTTCAGAACAGCTCTGCTTCCAAAAATAATTCCAGTGTGCATTTGTTTTACTTTGTTATATGAAAAGTGTCTTTACCCTTCTTCTTCTATCCACTGGCATGCCAGCAGCGTTCAGGGCAGCTATCCTGTTCTCTATGTAAGAGACCTTGTAATAAAAAGAGAGAAAGCACACTTTTACTGTTTCGTCAAAACAAATCTAAAATGCCAACTAAGCTTACGGTTTTTTCTTACCTCACTCTGGGCGTTCTGGACGTTGGCAGCTGCTTGAGCTACCTTGTCCTCCAGCTCAACCAGCAAGGCTGTTGGGCCTTTGAATCCGGCATTCGATTCCTCCTCTAGGGGCTGACACTTCCTTTCCAGGCTCTCTGTTGAGTGGTTTGTCTGCAGACATGAAGAAATAAATTAAACAAAATACAAAAAACTGATCATGCACTTTTTATTTGGGGTTGGTGGGCATTTTATGTCTTTATTAGAGAATCGACAGTAGAGCGATGGCAGGAAAGAAAAAGAGGGGGGAATGACTTGCAATGTAGGTTCCTGTCTGAACACGACAACAGGGGGAAGCTCATGGTCAGTTCTTTAACCCCGGGCCACCAGTGGGCCCAGATCAAACTATTTTTTTAACATAAAATTCAATTTAGCATTGACTTAAAACTGTCAATTGGTGTATATTTTAGCTGATGAGTAACAAGAAATGTCATCACAAAAATGTCAAAGATGCAATGTAATCTTTTTTTCCTTGACCACCATCTTTGGTCAGTGTTTTAAGTTGCTGAAACTTACCAAACTTTAACCAAAAAGGTGTCATGTCATTCTTTTTTTGTAGCTGTGTTAGATCAGGAAATGCTCAAATGTGTTGTTTTGGACGGCAATGATAAACAACCTATTTTGTTGTTTAGGCTGGACGACATGCTATGCAGCAGGTGTTTGATGAAAAGTCCAAAGCAGCCTTATCTGAAAGGATGAATCTTCAGATCAGCCGCATCATACAATCTCATACTACTCTCATACTACAATCTCAAGCTCAGCAGCAACACAGCTTGAATTAACACAATGAAACATTGTCTTAGTATTTATTTTATCTTCCATAATTAACATATCCTTTAGAGGCAAGTTGTCATTCATAGCACACCGTAGTCAAAAGTAAGCAGAACATAAAACTCAGGCTCCTGGGAGATCAGATAACAGTTGACCTTTGCCCCCACTTTAGTTATATTGGAAACAAGACAGTCCCACTGCAAAAGAAAACACCAGCTTCACGAGTTTGGACCTTATCATTGTATAACTCGTGTATAACAGTGTTGTCCTGCTTGTATAGGCTAGTGTTATGTAATACTGTAATATGTGTATGTAATCCTGGGGCATGCAGTTTGAACAGGCCTATAGTAAAGTAAAAAAAAAAACACACATCATTACTCACATGAACACTGCCGTTTTGTTCCTTTAAAGGGAACATAATGCCAGTGAAAACTAAGAAGTTATTCTTCTAGTCAGTTCTGAGAGATGGTTGCAGAGGAAAAATAAACGCCAAGGCTGAGTGACTTGATTTATGCTTGAAATGGATTCTAGCAGAGGTGGTATGGGATTTCATGAGTAGTAGGTATGTTTCTGATGAGCTTTCTGGCAATAAATAAAGTGCTAATCCAAGTAAGAATGCTTGTGTGTGAATACAGAATTTTATTTTCCTCTGCTCATTTTATTCTGCCACAGATATCTCTACCTTCTGAGAGTCAGTCAGCTGAGGCTGCTCCTCCTCAAGTCTGGAGACAATGATGTTTGTTCTGGATGTGGGTCTGGTAGGTAGTCTGCTGAGCTTGGCATCCTCGTCTGGGCTCTTCCATGCTGGGATCTCTTGGGAGGAGTGTGGCCTGTTGGACTCGTCCTCATCAGAGGTTAGGCTATGGTCACTAATGTTGTCCGTCATCTCGTGCAGCTTCTGTCTCAGTTGCTGCTCCTCTAAGTCCACTTCCTCCCACTGAGGAAGAGGAGAGGTGCTGTTTGAAGTCGGGGTAGCCTGGTTGGTGTGTAGGAGTAGAGCTTAGAATATATGGTTAAGAAAAAAGATCTAAGCCATTAGTGAAAGTGTATACTTTGTAGCTTTGATTGATTTCTAGTTCACTGCTTGAGTGAAAGCAGGCAGCGGGGTGCCTCAGTGTTGTAGCACCAACTGTGTTTTTGTGCGTTTCCTCTGGGTGCTCCAGTTTTCCCAACAGACCAACAGATCAGAGGGTGCTGGTGGTCTAGGACACTGTCCATGTATGTATCTGCCCTAACCTAAATATTAGCACGCTACTCACAGTAGAGGACCATCTTAGCGTTAATGCTTCTTCCAAAGCCAAGGAGCATACCATTAACTAGCTACTTTACTCACAATTACGAATGTTAGTTTGTAATGTTAGTAAAATCAGATTTATCCTGTCCTTGATTTAATTTGGGACGGTTTAGACTCCACTGACACCAGGTAAACGCTACCTAAGATACAGCTCTAAAAAACGTGAAAACTGCCAATAAATCATACATCTAACCTATAATATGTGTTGTTTGTCCAAGCATGTACAAGTATATTAGTATTCAAACATGGTCATGTTATGATTAACATTGAAATTTTAATTTTATTTATACTACTGTGCTTTAACAGTATAATAAGTACTGCAATACAAGAACAATGGAGATCCTTTGTGTCTTTTATATGGATCATCAACTGGAGAAAATGCTGACTTTTTGCCATGGGACATGTAGTTTTAGTCTCAGTCTTTTAGCATGGTATCATGTATGTTGCCATACATGATATGTATTAAATATGTGCATATTTATTTCTCCTTTATAAAGTTCTCATTTAAAACAAGTCCACAAAAAACGTTTTAAATGCCAACTGGAGAAAGAGTTTTGAAATAATTAATGCTAAGCATATAGCTAGGCAACTACATCTGATAAAACTGGCTAGAACGAGAAGTTTACTTCTGTGTGACATCAACATCCCATTGTTCCCACAACTGCTACAATTTTTCAATCTGTAAATCTGCCACCGTTATCACCAGTTTTGGGGAGTAACTAGTTAAATGTAACGGCGTTATGTAATTAAATTACAAAATAAATGTAATCTGTTACAGTTCCTAAGAAAAATATGTAATTAAATTACAGTTACTAATCAAAATGTTGGTGATTACAAAGACGTTACATCCAAATATATTCTTTGGGTAAAAGGATTATTCATTCTATTCA
>JAVQJD010008426.1:0-17612 GCA_036023655.1 Nannoperca australis | reverse complement strand
GTGCCCTTTTATTGTGGCCAGCCTAAGGCACACCTGTGCAATAATCATGCTGTCTAATCTGCATCTAGATGTGCCACACACGTGAGGTGGATGGATTATCTCGGCAAAGGAGAAGTTCTAACACGAATTTGGACAATTTTGTGAACAATATTTGAAAGAAATATACCTTTTGTGTACATAGAAAAAGTTTTAGCTCTTTGAGTTCAGCTCATGTAAAATTTTAGCAAAAACAAAAGTGTTGCGTTTATAATTTTGTTTAGTGTATATGTCAGAGGTCGCAATGCGGGAATCATCAAGCAACATTTAAACAAAAAAAAGCGATTGATTTTACCTCAAGGAAGTTCAATGAAAGCAATTTAGTGTTTTTTTTCTAAGATACATCTCTTACTCCACGTTAAACAAATTAATTATAAATAAATAATAAATAAATGAACTCCCACTATAATAGCATCTTAAACTACCAACGTATGCTGAATTCAAATATTCTGAAATGATTCCGCTCTCAGGTGTATGCAAGTGTATTCAGCTTTGCTGACCACGTATTAGCAGAATCCTTCATCTCTGTGTGAAACATAAGTACAATAAAGATGAGATTGTTCAATATTTTATGCTGCTACCTCATGTTTTGCTTTTTCCCTCCAACACCTAGAACCACAAATAATACATCCACTTATTCAACAAGCCCAGGGTGCCTTATTATCGAGCCCTTCAAAGCTGTCACCCAATAGAAAGGCACCGCTGTGCAACAATAAATTTGGAATTCAATTAACCAAAGCACATCTTGACCTTTTTGATATTGTACCACAACATCAGAAGGCAGTTATTATCAGGTGTTATATAACTGCGTCCAAGTACAACATGCAAAACTGCGTATGCAAGTTGTTTTCGAACAGACTCGCAGGTTTAAACTTTTCTCCCTTCATCAGCAACCCTCTGTGGTCTACCTCGTCTTTCTCTGTGTTATTCTACTTCACTTCTCTCCGTCTCTATCAACACACTTCTTTATCGGGACTTTCTTTCACTTTCTGTCTCCAGGGAGATGTATTGACATTCAAAGCTGCAGTCTGTCATATCAATAATTTACACATCAACTGTGCTGTGCCCTTAAACATACAACAGAGCATGACAACAACAAAGGTTCATAAAACATCGGTTTTATATATTAACTCCTGCTGCACCATGACAGGCTTTATATAAAATCTTTATGATTTTATGCCCATAATGAAAAATGATATGGAAATTAGTTGATTGAGTGATGTCTAAATTATGCTCTTTAAAACTTCATACAGTGCAGTGTTTGGAGGTGACTACAGTTATTGTCCCATTTAAATTATTTAAACCAATGAATCTTTGTGTAAATTCCTAAAAGTTAATTCCCTATTTTTAACTGAATAAAGATAAGAATACATTCCAGTCATATTAATAAAAAGACTAAATATTTGTCAGGGCAAATGAGCATGTTTTTGGCCTGGCCATGAGATACATCAAGCAGTGTTATTAACAGAGATATTTAATCCCAATAATTTCATGAGGGATGGATGGTGTGATTGACCAGACATGAAAATAAAGCAATTTATTTATTCATTCATTCATTCTCATGTGGTGGACATTGGATTTCTTTCTTGGTGCATTTTCTAGCACTGCTGTACCTTTGTAATAATATATTTATTGTTAGGAAATGGCAATGACCTTCCACCACTTCGGTCCAGACTGAAACAATCAGACAGTCTTATCGCTTATGTTGCTCCACACATAGTTGCACAATAATCCATTAATAATAAATAAAGAAGTGAAAAGCACTTCAGAATTAAAAAACAGAACACAGATATGTGTATCTAACTATAGACCTTATAGGCCTGTCGCAAGATAAAACCTAAGATATTAGCTGTTACTACATATGTACACCTGCTAACTCTCAGGTGTTTTGTAGCATGCTAATGTTAAAATTCCCACCGAAGAGTGAAGGAGGTAATTTGAAAGTTCACATCTGACCTGTGTAATAAAGATGTAAAATTGGGGGATTTTAAATGATTTTTTACAAAAATGACACAATATACTTTAAATCCCAAAACATGTCAGTAATGTCATACCAAGCAACACCAGTTAACATAACCAGCATACCTACATTTTAAAAAGTTAGGCATTTAGGAACAATATGAATTTATGTTACAGTTTACATTATTAAAGTATTTTTTAGCATTCTGAGGTTTTATGGCTCAACCCAGTTTGTAACTAGCTAGTAGTTTCTTAGATCTTTACACACAAACTTATTGTTAAATAATTGATTTACAAGTAGCTGGTGTAACCCAATTCTGAAGAAATAGCATGGAAACTTCAATTGAAAAGCCTTTACATACAGGAGAGTCAACATTCATAGTTGGCCTGATGTAAACATGCTGCTCGTGTCATATTTTTACCACTACAAAAATATAATCCCTCTAAATGTATAATTTTACAGAAGCAACGTTTTACTTACAGTCAGTGCAATTTAGTCAGGGATACCTGGAAACACTATAGTGCCAAGATCATATTTTTTCCATTATTATTTCATAATGAATGAGGGAGAAATTGTGATATTGCTCAACAGAAGTGTGGATACAACATAAAAACTATAGAATGTCTCCATCTAGTGACTGAAAGGGTGTAAATCCTTTTTTCCCCCTAATGTGTCTTTGTACCAGAAATGAGCAGAATGGTTCTGTTCTGACAGCAGGATCACACATACGTATGTTCTGCCCTGGTGAATTAATGATTTGTGGGGTTTTTCTTAAAGCTGCTATAATCAATATTTCCATAATAACATGCATGATGAAATGACTGTGTGTATGAAAAGTGTAACTCACAGTGGCGAACCCACAGATAATTATCACCTGACTTGAACCCTGCAGTTCACTTCAGCTGTACGGAGCGTCTTTCAGCTCATTGTTTTGGTTTTACTGCAGATGTTACTGCTAGTTTTCAGAAAAAAGCTCTGAAAACTAGCTGTTACTACCTGCCCAGCACCAACTAGCTTAAAATGTATGTAAATGTTGGTCTGTATCTGTTGGTCAGTATGACCTGTAAATAAGCAATTGTTAGCCTACAAGCAAGACTTTATAGAATTATTATATGTTTGTGTTGTTTTTAAAGATAAATAATGCGTTAATGCAGGTTTAATTTAAGCAACATTTTGGGAAATACCCTTATTTGCTTTCTTATTGAGAGTTAAACAGTGATACCACTCTCATATCTATCTAATAACCAAGTGTCATAGTCAAGACTGAATTACTAAATCTCAGTCAAGTGATTTAAACTAGTTAGAAAATCCTCTGTGACTAACTAATTTGGCAGCATTTGCACAATGTCACTGCAACCCCTATAAAAGATATCTGTCAGCAGTTACCACATCTACACTGCATGAGGAACACAATGAGGCCAGAGAAAGTTCATCAGCAGGTCTTAATTGCACTACAGAGGGTGTTTCAGTCTTTATTTTACATTCCAGGCCATCATCTCTTTCTTACCTCCTCATTATGCGCCTCTGAAGAATGAGCGGCAGAGGTAGATAGATGTACATGTGTCCTGTCTGCACTGAATTTTAAGCAGTTTATTGAATTAAACATTGTGGCCATGGTGGATATTCCCTGTCAGTGCTGGCTGTTATTGAATGCTATAACTTATTGAAAATGAGGTTGTAAATACTCCTTTCAGCAAATATTTATTTTCAAAATGTGGCCAGTGGGAGAAGAAAAATGTTAATGATGCCTGGTTTCAGTTTTGATTAGAAGATGAGAGAGAATCGCCAACTCTCCCAGGCACGGAGGAGGACTGGTGGGATTTCTTAATTTCAAGCACAGCGTTTTAAAATATGAGGTTGTCTCACTGTTTATACAGCACTGTTTGCAAACATAACATTGTTCAAAAGATTACTTTTAAAGCCAAAATGCAATAGACGTTAATGAGTCTTGTTTGCAAATTACACTGCTCCTTGCTAGTGTTTGCAGCTATTTCGCAAACATATACTGTAGGTCTACAGTTTCCTGAACTGATAAAACCTGATGGAAAGCATTCAGCCATCATTAATTGAATATTTTTACACCTGTGTTTTTCCTATCTTGACCCGTCAGAACGTCTTCCATCTCCTTTTGACCGGGTTTTGACCACCAACCCTACCACCAGAGGTCTCTATATAGTTAATAATGTTTCCATTTTTTTATTTGTCACTTCTGTTTTCTGAAGGTTTACAGATCCCCATCACATCACCATGATGTTTATCACTAAATCCTGCTAAATTAGGGTTTCATTTGTGGGGAAGATGAAGTCCTTGTAAGACCAGTTCACAGCTCTAATTTCCTCCATTTAGCCTGAAATGTAAACCTTGAATTGCCTTTTGATGTTTTACAGCATAGTGAAACGTCAAACATACTAAGACTTGAGTCAAATGTCAAAATTCTAAATGAAATGTATTTATGGCATCTTTCTAACAATTCCACTATAAAGCTAATTATAATTCCCACATTGGACAATAAAAAAAAGAAAAGAATGGTCACAGCATTAAGAAATATTTTAACAAAGCAATGCTTCAGCCCAGTGGGTGGCTGGTAGTTGATGCCAACCTTGAAGCTGCACTTGACCTTGAAACAAGCAGAGCACAAGTCCACAAACTGAATATTGTGCTGGGTTTTGATGTTGGAAATGGCAGCATTGACATATTTGGGAAACATCTGGTAGGATGGCTTGAAGGTGATTGAAGACATTTCTAACTAACTGCTCAGAACAAAGCCTTCTATGTTATGTTCTTTGATGGTAGTAAATTAAGTAAAAGTACGTTCTAGCATGTATTACTGTTGGCTGAGATCTGCCCTTTGGTCTATCAGCTTTATTTGCAGCGTGCACGTAGCCTACTTTTTCGAAGGATCTGTTTGCAATTAAAGACAAACTTTTTTTTGGTCTGAAACTAAAAAATAAACTATATATAGCGAACTTTTACCTACGTTCTTTCTTTTTTTATTGTCGTGCATGATTAACTATCCCTGACCGAGGATTGCCAAGTGTGAGACTGTGTGTTTAGTTTGATACCGATATTTACGACAGCACTTGAAGGCAACATTTGTTACAGTACACAGTATCATGGCGCAGAAGAGGCCAAAGAGATCCGCGGCATCAAACTTTAATTTCAGCTCGATTTGTAAGGTGTTGAGGAGCTATACTCTATAAAATTGTTAACATCAGTTGAAGACAAACACTGGTAAGTTGACTAAAACAGGTTTAGGTCTGTTTCTTAAGGTCGTTATTTTCTCCGAGCGGAGGAAAGATTGGCAGTAGCAGTAACGTATACGTTATACCCGATAGAAAATAACGCTACGAGCTTCGTATAAACGTGACATTACTTTAATGTTCTTGGGCGGGGAAAGGTAGCGGTTGAGAATCAGGTTATATTACATAATGTAACAC
This sequence comes from Nannoperca australis, assembly GCA_036023655.1. Classification (NCBI taxonomy): domain Eukaryota; kingdom Metazoa; phylum Chordata; class Actinopteri; order Centrarchiformes; family Percichthyidae; genus Nannoperca; species Nannoperca australis. Next base: position 12,179 of record JAVQJD010008426.1, on the reverse strand, counting down.
ATATAATCCAATAATGAATGGCCCCCATAGCACTTAAATGGGCATTTTGAAATTGAGTCGTTACGTTATGCGGAAAGTTGATTAAGCTAGATAGACAGAAGTTGTTAAACAATTTGTACCATTCCTTGTTGTGTCGTTAGCATAATAAATATGCTTTAGCTTTTAGTGACACTTCAACTGTGTTTGTGCGTGGCTTTGGGCCTAGCATTTTATCTGGGCTATGGTCTAGCATTAGCATTTGAATATTATCATTACATTTGAATATTATCATGGCTTTGGGAAGAGAGGAGTGACATTATTTCCACTGAGGCCTCACTGTGCACTGGACGTATGGCTGCATGGCCTGAATGATGCAAATGTTTTTATAACTTTTAACTGTAACTCTTGTTACAGGAGCAGGAATTCGGGTAATGCAGGGGATGTAGGAGATGTAGGAGCACATTGCTTGGAATTTGAAATGATCCCTGGAGACATAATAACATTATAACGAGAAACCTTCTGGGTGGCACTAAAATGTATTCGGGCCCGCTTTCCTAATACAAGACTAATGAATCATTTGCTGCTTCAATGACTTGGCAGTTGCCAAACTTTAAGTTCAGTCGCAAAAAGTTTTTGTTGATCTTGGGGGTCACACAGTAGTAGTAGAAGTAGAGAGGAGATCTTTTACTTGAGTAAAAATAGCAATTCAACAGTATGAAAATATTCCATCACAAGTAAAGGTTTTGCATACCAAATTCTACTCAAGTGAAAGTACATAACTAGTAGCAGCAGAAAAGTATTAGAAGTAAAGGTAGGTATTATGAAAATATTGATTGGGTAGTTTAATGTATAAGAATGCATGCTGTGAAATGAATGCAGTGGAGCAAAAAAGTAATACATGTACCTCAGGGTTGTTCTTAAGTACAGTACTGGAGTAAATGTACTTGGTTTCACTCCACCACCGGCAGTGAAGATGCTTACAGAGACCCTGCTTGAATATGGGTTGTTGATTTTAAAGGACAGTGACTTACACCATTATATGATTAGGCCCACTTAGATAGTGTCTTGCAATGTGTGATTGCATAATAGATTTATAACCAGAAGTGGACTCTTTAGATGACACTGGTATGAACTTACCAAGAATATATCTATTCTCACACTGCCCCCTCTTGTGAGTGTTGTTGCTGGCCCTCCACTATGGGGAATGAGATGGTTGCCTTTTTATGGCCAGGCCAGTCTCAGCTGTGGAGAACCAGGGGTTTATGTCACTCCGCTCTGATGGTTTCCATGGCCCCAGCAGCCTGGCACGACAGCAGAGAGAGCACCTGTCTCGGGACCAGGTGCTGCGCTGGACCACACGGATCTGAGCGCTGTTATTTTGCAGACTGGGTCGACATGTTGGTGATTTTATGTCTGTTATACTGCAAAAAAAAAAAAACATGCTTCTTTTCATATTCCCTGTCATGTAGTCATTATTTAGATATTCAAAGTAGCCTATGCTTGACACAAAAATATGAATAGCCAAGTGTCAGCATGGTAATTCTGTACACAGTAGAGCTATTCTACTGTTACAATGACTGATATTGAGGTGCCAAAACTGTAAAACCACGTTGAAGCCAGAATGGGAATTGTCATTGGTGGTAATTGCAAGCTCGCGCCAGCAAGGGGCAATGCCAGCATTCAAACCGAGAGATAGAGCACACAGTGTAAGCCTCTACATGTAAACAGAACCTGTTTTTGATTTACCCTGCTCACATGCACAGAACAGCTCCCAAATAAACACCCCCTCGCTGAATGCTTAGACTCTTGGAAGCCACATAGTTTTATGAAGCTGTGGCACAAAGTCATGCCTTGCAGTGAATAAATCAAGCCACATTTATTTCTAGATTTTAATGTTGCAAGGGGGCTTTTCCAAAACGATGCTCTGTTTTTTTTTGCATTGTTTTGTTTGCCTTTGAGTCTCCTGCCTTTGTATTGTCTGTCGGTTGGTCGGTCCACCAGACTCAAATATCTCAGCAACTATTCAGTGGATTGCCATGAAATTTTGTACACACATTCATGGTCCCCAGAGGATCCATAATAATGACTTTGGTGATACCCTAGATTTTCTTTTTTTTTTGTGAAATATAAATAATATAATAATATAATGTAGGTTCATTTAGTCATTTAGCCTTAAAGTCAAAGTAATTGCAGATGTTCTCCAAATACAGGAATAGACCTTCTCATTAATGATTTGAAGGAATAAAAAATAACTCACGCCACTTATCCTCTAGAGTTTTGGCGAGGACGTTACTTAAGTCCTTCGACTAACAGCAGAGTGTTTTTCTCCTGAATATAACTGCGGGTCAAAAGTTCAGCTCCAGGGGCAGACAGGCTAATACTGTTATGTTACGTGATGGAAGGGGGCATAGGGTCCCTTTCACCCATATAGCCAGGATGTGTAGGTCATATGCTGCCTGTTACACTGGTCTCTCTGTATTCCTAACTCATAGCAGTTAGATTGTTTCCCCTACCTCTACTGTTTCCCTCCTGCTCACCTCCCCTCTCTCCCTTACTTGAGAGTATACATTTCTGTGAGCTATTCTTGGAGCTTGTTGGTAAACACACTGATTGGAAGTTGCTCAATACTTGTGACTGTTAGAGTATTAAGCTTCCCTTTTTTGGAAGATTTTGGGAAATCATCGCTGATCGAGTGTTGTTAAAAGATGAACCAGCTAAAGAACAGATGTAACAGTTTAATCACTCTATTTTTGTGAAAGAACATTGTCAGTCTTTGTAACAGTGGGACTAAGAAATCGCATACACGGCTGAGTGAAAGCAAAGCTTGTTACGTCTATGTAAGGAAATGCCATTATCCCCTCTAACATAAAGACAATCACTTACGCAGAAGTTAGGGAGGTCTGTTTTTTCAGTGCAGGTCTGGGTTTTGAGGTCCTGTCTGTCCTTCAGGAGAGCAGTTTGATCCCTCGCAGAGCTATGTGTACCGCTGCATTGTTGAACCCTAGTGTGCAATGTGTGCTAATCCTTTGGCCAGAAGACCCGGGGCTTAATTACAACCTTTAAACAAATCTTTGTAAGAAGATACCTGTGTATTTTGAAGGAATGGTCATCTCTAAATACTGACAAAAATCCTAAATGAGCCTTTAATGCCGATTTCTACCAAGTCATTCGCAATGTTTTACATATACAATGTCAAAATACTCAACTATACTTCTAGCAGCCATGAATAATCTACAGGATTATAGTGTTGTATACATGTCAAGCAGGCTTTTCAAAACCTTTTCTAGGATCAAGATTTGATAGATTATTTTGTGGTGTTTCACTAAACAGATTTGAATAGGACTAGGAAATCCATATTTGGGGTCTCAAGACAAAAATATGGAAGAAAGTGGAGTTATTAGATATGTACTATCCTGGTACATTAAATCATGTAGCCAACTGTAAATGTAAATATTTCATTATTGATTTCATTAGTTTTTTTTCTCAATTAGGCCTAATTGATTATTTGTTTTAGTCTAGAAGGCAGGGCTGGATCAAAAGTCAGGGGATCACCAGAGTCAGTAGGATTTATCCTCTGGGGACCATGAATGTTTGTACGAAATTTCATAGAACTTTAATAGTTGTTGAGACAGTTGTCTGGACAAAAGTGGTGGACACTTTGCATAATATTATGACAGGAAGCTCTGTGTTTTGGTCTGTTGCTGTGCTGATGGGGATGAGGAGGCCCGGGCTCAGCTGGTTCCTCTCTCACAGAGCACTTACTTACACTGACTGACCACAGAGACATACCAGTGGGGGGGTGTTATACTCTCCACACAGCGTCAGTCCACGGCATGTTATGTGTTCTCCCTAAATCTACCCCCACCCTTGCCTGGAAATGGACACTGCTGGTGTATTTATAGCCCCTGAGCACAAGCGAGCTCTCTTTCTTAAACACGGATAAGGAGCTGGTCGTATTCACCAGAGTCGTGCTGAGTTTCGCTGTCGTATATTCTAGACTGTTGAACGTTGTCACTTTGCTTGTGAAACGTACCTGGAGGGGCTCGTCAGGTAGGGGAAACACAGGAAACAGTTTGGATTTATTTATTTAATAATGCTAGATTTATTTCAGTGACCTGTTGTTGCTTACATGTTTGGTTGTATGGTTTCTAACATAACCACTACTTACAAGTGAAATTAACTGAGGGAAATTAATGTGGTTGTTTGATTTCATGCATTTAATCTGGCACTGAGAATGAAAGTTAAATTCATACATACATACATACATGCTTTTGATCTTTGTTAGGACCTTTTTTAACTGTGAAACGTTTTTTTCTTAAACTTCTTCATAGCCATTTCTCAAATTCTTCACTATTATGGACCACTGTGTAAAGAGTTATGTTTGACAATTGTGTACATGCTTTAACAGCTGCCACAATTAGTCTAAAAATCCTTAGTTCCAGCTTCTCAATGTTGAGGGTTTTCTGCTTTTCTTTGTCTTAAGTGATTTTCAACTGAATGTCTTTCATTTTGGACTGTTGTTTGATAAAAACAAGCAATTTTAAGGCGTCTACTTTGGCTTTAGGAAACTGATTTTTTTCACTTTTTTGTGACATTTTATTGACCAAACAATAACTTGATTAATAGATTATTGGTTGATAATCAATAGTGAAAGTAGTCGTTAGTTGCAGCCCTACGCGATATGTAACATGTAATGGTATATAACATGGGATGTGTCTGGTGTTTATCTGTTTTATATGAGAACAGCATTCTGAGCACAACCACCGGAAACAGACACAGCGAGAGGAACAATGGAAAAGCCAGTCTTGCAGACACAACCGTCCACCCTGCCTTTTTTCGACACGGCCCATGCCTTCAACCTGCTGCGTGGAATCCATGAACTCCGTGCCGAACGAAAGTTTTTCGATGTGACTTTGTGTGCAGAGGGCCGCGAGTTCCACTGTCACCGCACAGTGCTGGCCGCTGCCAGTACTTACTTCCGGGCTATGTTTGCAGGAACTTTGAGGGAGAGCGCTATGGACCGGGTGGTTCTACACGAGGTGTCAGCTGAGCTTTTAGGTCTGCTGGTGGACTTCTGCTACACGGGACGGGTCACCGTCACTCAGGATAATGTGGACGTCCTGCTGAAAACAGCTGATCTGTTTCAGTTCCCCTCTGTCAAAGAGGCCTGTTGTGCTTTTCTGGAGCAGCGGCTGGATGTTTCCAACTGCTTAGAGATCCAGGACTTTGCAGAGGCCTACGCTTGCCGAGAGCTGGCGACCAGTGCTCGCCGCTTTGTCCTAAAAAACATAATGGAGCTGGCTAAAGGGACAGACTTTGAGCGGTTGCCATGGAAGCGGCTCCTTGAGTTTGTGTCAGATGATGAACTTTGCGTGGACAAAGAGGAGGCGGTTTATCAAATTGCAGTGCGCTGGGTGAAGGCTGATCTCAAGCGGAGACTGCACTACTGGCCTGAGCTCCTCCAGCAGGTCCGACTCCCCTTTGTTAGGAGGTTCTTCCTTTTGGCCCACGTGGAGAGCGACCCTCTTGTCTACCTGTCACCCACTTGCCTCCGCATGGTGAACGAAGCTCGTAGCTTCCAGTCATGTGAGTACGACCGCCATGACAGGCCCTGCCACCGTATGCGGCCACGGCCATCAACAGGACTGGCGGAAATCCTGGTGGTGGTAGGAGGCTGCGACCAGGACTGTGATGAGCTGGTCACAGTGGACTGTTACAACCCCCAGACCGGACAGTGGCGCTACCTGGCTGAGTTCCCTGACCACCTGGGAGGAGGTTACAGCATAGCTGCCCTTGGAAACGATATGTATGTCTCGGGTGAGTTACTCAAAGCTGTTCAGACACACTTTATCAACAGATATTTTGTATCAGAGGTAAGTCGTTTGCTTCCAAAGCCAAGTACAAAGACAGGCCACAGAGAGTGTGCAGTGGTAACAGTCGCTGTGTATGTTAGATTCACTGTAGTGTGAAAGCCCCAGTCAGTAGATCTCCTTCATCCTATGAAATGGCAGAGCTTGCTGCGCTTATAAATAAACTGCAGGCTCTTTGGCTAGTGGCTCTGTGTTGGATTCAGGCAAAGTGAGGCAGGACATTGTGTGCTGCTAGGACAGCAGTGGTGTTATCATCATCATCATCATCATCCTCTTTACCAGTGGACTGGCCTATCCTGAAAGAGGGTGTTTCCCTTGAGAAACCATCCTAGACCTTCACTCAGAGCTTTTGTCTCCTGCAAGACTTTGGTGATGGGCTATAATTTTAGTTGTGCTAGCTCACTCCCTTGATGACAGAAATAACAGCAGCAAATGATTGCATAATGTTGGCAGGCATATTTAGTTTTTATAACACTTGATACAATTTCTTTATAACAACATTTGAGATATATTTGGTGTCATGGCTACTTTAAATTTGAATCAGAACTGCTATTTTGCTTTTTGGTATGTCTTATTGTGCACAATGACACTAAGCAACAACAAATCGCAATCCTTGATGCACATTGACTGCTCAGACAACATGTGTACATCCTCCAGGTGGCTCTGACGGCTCTCGCCTCTATGACGGCGTGTGGCGCTACAAGTCCAGCGTCAATGAGTGGACAGAGGTGTCGCCCATGCTGAAAGCCCGCGAGTACCACAGCTCCTGTGTGCTGAAAGGTCAGCTGTACGTGGTGGCGTCCGACAGCACCGAGCGCTACGATCACGCTCTTGACTGCTGGGAAGCCTTACCGCCCATGCTGCACCCCATGGACAACTGCTCCACCACCACGTGCAGTGGACGCCTGTATGCCATCGGCTCTCTGACCGGGGAGGACACCATGGCAATCCAGAACTATGATGCAGACTCCAACCGCTGGGCCATGGTCAGCTGTGGACAGCTGCCCCCATGGTCCTTTACTCCGAAAACAGTGACCCTCAAAAGCCTCATCTACTTTATCAGGTTTCATATCTAAACTAAATCTTTATACTTTTATTTACCATTATTTAGAGTTTACTTAGGAGGAACATCGGCTGCCCGCTCACTTTAAGACACTGATTGGTTTCCTTTTAGAACAGTAGTCCAGATACAATTGTAAACACCAGTGGTGGAAAGTACATTTACTCCAGCAGTGCTAACTAAATACAATTTTAAGGTACTTGTACTTTACTTGAGTATTTCCATTTTATGCTACTTTTTACTTCTTCTCCACTGCATTTCAGAGGAGATATATTTATTTAACAGCTTTAGTCATCTTTTGGATAAAAATAAACCCAAACATTCATAAAACTGCTTTGTGACCCCTTTTTTGACCCCTTTCAAAAAAGCTGTTCCACCAAAAAGAGACATTTTCCCTAAGATTTCTCCAAACTTCTCAAATATTTTCATTTAATTTACTGTTTGATGCCTAAAGAGTTATTGTTATTTCACAGTATGTATAATGTATCAACAGTAAGTATATTGTTTTGGGGGGGGGTTAATTACATTTTATCTATCAGTTCTTCTCTCCTCTCCCAGTAATCACCTCACGACCCCACAGATTTATCTTTTGACCCTTTGAAGGGGGCTGACCCCTAGGTTGGGGCGCACTGGACTAAACTATGTAAAGTAGTTAAAACTAGCTCCACCTCCACCAGTTAGAACAGTAAAATGCTTCTTTTACATTGATGCATCAGTATTAATAATGTAATTTAGGATAATATATGAGTAACTAAATTTACTTGAGTTAGATTTTAAATGCAGGACTATTACTTGTAATTGGGTATTTTTACACATTTATATTCGTACTTGACTTAAGGAAAAGGATCTGAGTCCTTCTTCCACATCTGGTAAACACTTCATGATAAAGGCATCTAGAGTAATTCATCTAGTAAACAGTCATTAGTCACCAGTCATTCTGTTGTTCTACCACAAGAGTGTGCCAAAGTACTCATGTTCATCTTATTTTCTGCCCAGTTTCATGCTGAGAGAAATGACAAAACAAGATGCCACTAATAGATGGTGCTTTAGTAAAATATGTCCATGTATTCTTTACACTTTTGGTTCATGGGGCTCTCCATTTGTTGATTCTTGATAGAACAAAATGACATCTTTCTACATACATGTGATACTTTGAATGTTACTAAGGTTGGTAACAGATACACTTACATGTAGAATACTTAGAATATATGTAGAATATTTAGGATTTAGTTATTGATTATTTTAAAGACCTGAAAGAGACATTTGTTCATAGTACATTGTTGTTGCAATGGTTGGCAAAGTTAGCATGGATACATTTAAAGCAATGATTGTTTTGGCAGTGGCTTGACTTGGGTGCTTTTCTATTTGCAGGGATGACTCAGCTGAGGTTGATGCTTACAACCCTCAAAAGAACGAGTGGGACAAAATTAGTCCTATGACCCAGGTTTGAATTTCACATCTGACGTTTGTCTGCTAGCATGCTTCATTAGCAACCCAATAGTTCTGACCCAGCACCATAAACTGAGGTGTCAACAACACTGCAGTAAATGCAGAGATGATAATAAAAACATAACAATAAAACCTGATTGGTTGGTGTTACTTTTCTGAATATAGTGAAGGTGATGATGAATTAATAAGACCAACTGTGAATGACTCAAATATTAATACTTTCAAATGTCTTGACAGAAACTGTAATTGATTATTGCCTCTATACATAGCTTAATAAATCCATAAATTAAGACCATTAGTTGAATAATTAAAATGTTATATAAAGCCTAAAGAAATATAAAGCCTAACCTCCAATAAGTTGGTAAAAAAAGAGAAAACTATTTTACTCTTATTTATTTTCTTTGCACACATTTAATCATTCATGCATTTATGATTTTCCGAAGCGTAACATTACCAATTTTCCTCATACATATGGTAATGAGATGTGTGTGTTCATGCATGTCCAGGACTACGATTGGTCCAGGGCATGTGTGTGGCATGTGCTTAGTATTTTAAAATCCATTTTAATTAATTACCTGTGTTATGTACTTATTTATTTGCTTATATTTTGAATTACTAAATACAGTATATTCTTACCTTTTACTACCTTTTTGTAAGATTTGGGGTATGTACATATTACAATATAAACTCTGTTTTCTTAATCTCATTTCTTTTATCCAGGTCCATGTTGGAGGCAGTGTTGCAGTCCTGGGTGGTAAATTATATGTGTCTGGTGGCTACGACAATACGTTTGAGCTGTCAGATGTGGTGGAGGCCTATGACCCAACCACCCGCACGTGGACTCTTGCTGGTCGACTGCCTCAGCCAACCTTCTGGCACGGCAGCGTCAGCATATTCCGCCAGTTCATGCCCCTGGTGTCCAGTGCATTTGCACCTATTGACATACCCGAGTCAAATGCCATTCACCTGCACCGGCACCAGCGTCACCAAGCTCTCCACAATCTCAACAACAATCTCAACCAAAACCAGGATGTGAACCCAGCACACTGAGTCTTAAACTGGAAACCTGGTTAGATTTTCAGTTTCAATTCTCTTTGTACCATGAGTAGTTTACCTCACAGCAATGCTGAAGTTGACTGCTGAAGTGTTTGAGCAAACTATTGGAGTGGAAGTAAGGCTTGTGCATGTGTGGCAAGTTCCACAATGATTGAGATTTATAAAACACAATAAGACATACATTCTTAAATCTGATGAAAAGAATGCATATGCACATTTCTATCTTTGTGTGTACACAGAGTTTTAAGGGTGAATCTACCATTTTTTATGCATCTTGGAGCTGGTGTTTCTCTGTCTCTGTTGTACCGAATAGCTACAGTCCAGAGATAGTTGTGTGAAGAAATTCAAACTTTGGCTCCAGTCTCACCTCCACACATCTGGCCAATGACAGCGTGAAAAGAGTGTGAAAATTGTTGGATTTGGTTGGATGACTCCTGAAAGGTGTGTGAGGAGGGGCTTTTGAAGAGTTTGACCATACGACGAGTATTTCTAAAGAAGCATACTGTTTTTTTTGTTTTGTTTTTTTTATTGTCCACCGTGAGTCTTTCCTTATTATAGAAGTGCGAAGCTTAATTGGAGGAGCACTTTTCCACAATTTGTAGCCCAAAGCAATTTGGTCAGAAACAGCAATAATCTGTTTACATTCCAAAACGACAACAATCACAATTGATTTCCAGCACTAAACAACTAGACATATGGCTGAATGGGATTGGATGAAATTTACCAGGAGAAATATTTTGTAATCAAAGGTGTGCTGAGTAATCTCTGTCATCATAGTTTTCAGTTTTAATTTCAGGATGGTTGCATGTGATGTTAACTTATAGCAGGTTGATACTCTATTGCTAGTGATAATTAGGCTGCGCAGCAACTCTTTAAGAGACCCTTAAAGTCTCTCCTGAGACTCCTGACCCTTGAACTGGGCTACACCAGCCTTTATAACCACCAGCCAAATGTGCATGAAGATTTTTCTTAAATTTTTTTAGATGTTTTAATGTTTTGTATATTTACGTGTGGATATATTTGTGCTGTGGTTGCTTAATATGCCTCTGCCTACCCAGTGTTACTTTTTTGCAACAAGAAAAGTAACACTGATTCAATGATGGTGATGGGTCGCCAGTAACAACTGGAAGTGCAAAATCTCAATTTGTTGTCATGTAATATTATTTTTGCTTTAATGGTAATAATATTTTAAATGTTGTTATGGTGATGTTAATGCATCATTGTTGTCATAGTTTTCATACAAGTTTGTGATGTTGAATCAGTTTTGTAAATACATTAAATTCTTTATCTTATGTACTTTGTATGTTTACAATGTGTAGTTTACTTAAATGAAACTGCAGGCAGGTCTGGGAGTCCCATTTAATAAGCCGTTAGTAGGTTGCTAATATATTTCTTACAAGCAGTGGACAGCTGTTGTGGCCGAATATGAAATGACAATAAATGCATTACGTTTTTTATAAATAGCAAGAGGAAGCTAATGCATTCACTTATCAAGCTGTATATTTTAACGTAAAGAGCTAAATAACTTGTGTAGTTTCTAAATTCCAAGCAAGGATTTCGACAGTCTGTAAACATATATGGCGCCCTGTGGAACTTCAACAAACACAACTTACATTTACAATTCAATGGTCCTCACCATAACACATGTGTGCATCCTTTGGATCTAACAAACACGTGAAATGCATTTCCTGCCGCTTTAAACATTAGTCAAGCCAATTTGTGAAACATTTTCATTCCTTCATTCACATCCTTCATTCAAAATCTTCAAACCATCCTCTGCTAAACCAGCAGTTTTACAATGAAACTCAATAAATTTGCATGGATTGCTCCGAAAAATCAAGAGATTTCAAATATTTGTCTTGGACTCTACATCCTGTACTGCCCAGGCTCGTTCACTGTCAGGAAATTGACCTCAAGACTTCTCTAATTGGAGATGAACGAGTGAAGATGCAATTTCCTTTTGACCAGCTCGATGGGTGTTTCTAAAGACTTTACACTAATGAGGCCATCATGAACGTAGAAGTTATTTCTGATCAAATTTGCTGCTATGGGATATTCCCTTTAATTCTTACTTACAAGATACTTCATCCCATAATTTGTGCAGTCAGGAGAAGATGCTGCTTGGATTTAAAAGTGTCTTTTGCGTCACTCGCAACGCAACACACAATAATGACATCAAATCTAGAGCGACAGAAGAGCGGCTGTGTACTGAAAATGTGGGTTCGAATCCCATCATAGGTGTAGCAGAGTGGCGCAGCGGAAGCGTGCTGGGCCCATAACCCAGAGGTCGAAGGACCAAAACCATCCTCTGCTAAACCAGAACTTTTACAATATAACTGAATACATTTGGATTGATTGCTCTGAAAAATCAAGATATTTCAAGTCATTGCCTTGGACTCTGGGAATTCTTTTTTCGTCACACTTGAGATCTACATCCTGTACTCCCCAAGCTCGTTCACTGTCAGGAATTGACTGCAAGACTTCTCTGTAATTGGAGATGAACTTGTGAAGATACAATTTCCTTTTGACCAGATTGATGGCTGTTTCCAAAGACTTTACGCTAATGAGGCCATCATGAACGTAGAAGTTCAACACACAACAATGATGTCAAATCTAGAGCGACAGAAGAGCGGCTGTATACTGAGATTGTGGGTTCGAGTCCCACCACAGGCGTGTAGCAGAGTGGCGCAGCGGAAGCGTGCTGGGCCCATAACCCAGAGGTCGATGGACCGAAACCATCCTCTGCTAAACCAGAACTTTTACAA
>JAVQJD010008411.1:0-28977 GCA_036023655.1 Nannoperca australis | reverse complement strand
CTGAGGTCCTGTTCTGTTGTTGAGGCTGCTGCTATATTCAACCACACTCCTTAAGCCTATATCTTTGGTCTGGTGGTCAATGCCATGTACCCCAAATATCAACTCTGTACATATTCTTTCTTCACATAAACAAATTCTGTTGAAAAGGAGCTCTTATTAGTACTTTCATTCCCACAGGCTATTCCTCTTGATGTCAAAAATCTCTTGCAAGGATTTGTCCCAGAGTTGACGTTTCAAACAGGGAAAGCAACACAAGCATGATGCGAGTGGAAGAATAGTACTCACAGGGTGTATGTGAGGCTCATTGGTTGCATAGAGGTAGCCGGCTAGCAGCGTCTGCAGCTGCTGTGAGTTCAACCTGAAACAGGTATTCTGGATGTCCTTCGCGTCTTGCGTTGAGTACTTATTCATGGTCAGGACCAGGGTTGCCTAGAAACAGCCAGGCAGTGCTATTTTAACAGCTTGTTCCATCTGAAATATGTGCTCTGACACGTAAATAAAAGCTGAGATAAAAACAGCAAAGCGTAAACAAGTTCAGAAATGTATTATCTTACACAGAAGCTCATAAAATTAAGGTAGACGATAACGTTTGATTCAGGTTTTACTGAGTTTTAACTTCTACCGTATTGGTGGTCTAAGCTTTGCTTTTACCAATATTCAGACCTGGATAATATGTCCGAGGTGGCAATCAGCAGCCAGCTCCAGGCCCTGCCTCTCCGCCCAGGCTTCAATGGCCATGAGCCTCTGGCGGAGAGCTGCTCCCCAGTAGTGGGAGCGCAGGCCTGGAGTGTGGGCCTCTGGGCTCATCAGCTGGTTGAAGAGCCAGGCACTGATGAAATGGAAGAGTTGGGAGAAGAGCTGGATGGTGAGGGCGGGGTTGACCCGACAGCGACGTAAAAGAGACATGGTGTTCATCAAAGTGTTCAGCACCAACTCTACAACAGGCAAGACAGAAGTGTATGGTACTTGATCACAGAGTCTTAATAGTGTTTAAATTACGTGGTGTACTCGTTAGATCATTATTGATGTAAATAAACAAATATTTACCTATACCAGCTGGCAGTGGGCCATGTTGCTCAGGATCAATCAAAAATGTTGGCAAGTGCTTCCTTAACTCATTCTGTAGACACTGTGTCAGGCAGCTTAGGGGAATAAAACCAAAACACCGTACATTACATGTAACATGCATTGGCACAAGTATTTTTTGTCTGGATGCCTAAACTAATAAACTACACAATTCTGTTAATTTCATATTTACATAAAAACACAACAGTATATAAGGATCCCTTAAATATCCCTATCCCCATTTCTGTTTTTGCATACCTTCCACCATATACGCCAATAATGTCTGTAGACAACATTTACAAAGTAGGAAGACACATCTCAAATCGTAGGCAAAGACTCGTAGGCAAAGACTTGAATAATATCTGCAGAAGTTTCAGTTTGGGTTCAGAATCACTGAATGTCTTCTGTACCTGTAAGCTTTGTGCACCAGGTGGGACAGATCCAGCTGACTTTGCAGCGTGAGCGAGCTGAGGTCTTTGTCATGCTTGAGGAAGTTTAGCAGCTCAGAGGAGTTTGCCATCCAGAAGGCGAGTGCGCCGGCGATGGCCTGCTGCCTCTGCAAGGCAAACGTAGCAGCAGTGTCATGTAAACTCACAGAACGCCTGGCGTACGTGACTTTTGTTTCTCAGTTTGCTTATAAACTGTGTCATTTATTCAGTATGTGCAAACATAACAGAAGGTAGGTATCCTGGACTTGCCTGGATGACCTTTCTTGTCACGGCCACCATTTTGTTTGCGATTGCGGTGACGCTGTGTGTCTGCCCTGAGGGTGGAGAGCTTCGTCTGTAATGGTGTTGCAGAGCAGAGCGTTCCACAGCATAGAGGATGTATGCAGGTGAGAGCTTGAAGTGAACTGTGGAGCTGTTGGTGTAATTTATAACTGCTGACAGGAAGGCTTCCTCAGCTGAAATGTGAAAGACACCAGCAGGGGGCAGGAGGGCATTATGAGAAGGAAGGCAGTGAGCTCACAACTGAGTATCTAACTAGAAAATAACACTACAAAAACCTTTTTTTGTTTCATACTCACAGTTCTCACAGAATTGAATTCCAATTGGTAATTCAGCTTGATCAGTAAAGTTGTGATGAAGACTTCCTGTGTTCTTTACTCCTGTATTATAGAGATGTCATCAGCCATCCTCTTTAGATTATATAACATAGTTCATATTGATTGGAAGTTAAATATGCCTGCACCGAATGCATGGAAAGTACATGATGCTTATTCACTAGACTGTACTGTTTATTATAATCTGTATTTTTACAATTTGCAGATTTCTTACCTGGGGCTTCCTGTCTCTGCTGCTTTTTAGTCTCACTGTTAGACACACAAATGCTGTTGTTGCTCAGTGGCTTTTCAGTTGACCTGGATATTTTTTTAAAAGGGGTGGATGTTATTCTGGCGGTTAGGCAGGCCTGAAGCTAGCAGTCTGGAAAATAAAAATTGTTAGTGAACCAAGAAACATTTTACCCATCCTCTTCCTCTGAAACCTCGTCAGTTGCTTTAGTTTTGTTCTTCTCTTTCTTCTTGTCTTTTCTTGACAGTGTCCTCTTGAAGCTTTGGATCACGCCTCCTTTTTCCTTCTCATGACAGTTTTCCTTTATTGTTCAACACACATAAAAAGACCATAGATATGAGATAATGTGTGAGTGAAGAGACAGTGCAGACTAAATACATAGTTTGATTGATTTAGATTGCACCTTCACAATCTCCTTGTCTTTCTTGAGCACAAAGCGTCCTTCTCTGTTGTCTGTGTTCCAGTTTAATTGTACAACCACAGGCTTCTCATCCAGATCCAGTTTACGTTCTTATTCCACATACAAAATACAGAAAAAGCATGTTCAGACATGTCTGAGCATATTCTTATATCAACGGAACTACACCAGTCCAAAGACAAAAATATTCAATTTAGTATCAAATGACAGTAAAGCAGGGCATCTTTATATTGGAGGGGCTGAAACCAGCAAATTTGTGGATGAAATGTTCACAATAGTTGCTGATAAATTTTCTTTTGACCCGACTAAATGATTAATTGACTTATTGCTTGAGCTCTAAACAAAATACAAATATGACATGTCCTTGTCAACAATATACAGTCAATTGAATTACGTCCCACCACAGAGAGAAGCAGCCAGTTTCGCTGAGCCACCTGAGTCGAGTGATTACCTTTATTGGCGTGGATCTCATACAGGGAATAACTAGTGGTCAGCATTTTCATATCAGGCCTGAATTTCTCGGAAAGACTTTCGATAACCTCGCAAGTTGAAGAGTTGCTGCAGACACGCAGGCACTTTGTGGCCACATTTCCTCCGACATGATCCTCAAAGTAGAAGCGCATCACACCGTGAAACTCCAAGTTCTGCCAGAAAACAGAAAACTCTTTTAGTTTAGTTTGTTTTTTAATCCAGTGTTTTCTCCTCTTTTCATTTTCTACTGTTTGTACTGAAACCATATTGTTGAAGAGGCCAGTCTTCCCTTTTATAAAATGTTTCTTTGAATTTCAAAACGTATAAAGCTTTCAGGATGTTTCTGAAAGGCTTTGTCTATGTGGCCTGTTGGCCTTCTCTTACTCCACTTGCCCTTCTTGTATTAGACCAAACCGTGAACCATTCAACAAGCCTTCAATCTGAACATAAAAACAACAATGCAGTCGATACCATAAGAGAACCCACCCTGTCTGATGTGGGTAGACGACTCACCTCATCAGGTTGGCTTATTTCAAACAAGTCCAGTCTGTTGTTGTTCCACTGTCTGATGACTTTGGCTAAT
This sequence comes from Nannoperca australis, assembly GCA_036023655.1. Classification (NCBI taxonomy): domain Eukaryota; kingdom Metazoa; phylum Chordata; class Actinopteri; order Centrarchiformes; family Percichthyidae; genus Nannoperca; species Nannoperca australis. The sequence continues at coordinate 25,148 of JAVQJD010008411.1, read as the reverse complement.
TTCTCTCGTTCTTCCTCCTCCGGCATTTTTCACCAATTAACCTCAAAACGTTCTGTCTGACTGGCTGCTGTAGATTTCCTCCAGAAAACGACAGAGAGGAATGTCCTGTGACAGAAAAGCTCATTTGTGTCCTGGGTATTGTAATCTATTAGGACCCCACCCCTTTTTCAATCTATTCCCCATTAGTTGTAAACTCATTGTACTGTGCAGTGAGTTCTTAAACATAATTGCCTACTTGGTCCCCACATCCACATGCCCTCTCCAAGCCCCACACCCCTCTGCCCTCATTTAATGGGTCAGTGGATCTTTGTTATGTGAGGCAAACAGTTTCCTAATTATATATGTGTCACAGGTAAATTCCCATCTTTATTTAGCCCACCACCAAATGTATTCGTTATATCATGTTCATGAGCAAAAGGTGCATGTTATTTCTCACTGGTGAAACTATTTACACACATGTAACTATTTATAACATGTTTTAACCATGCTGCAGAAGTCGTCACGTGATGCTGACAGTGTGCAGGAGTCACAGAGACATTTTCGCAGTCACCCTGAGAGATTTCCATCTTCCTTTATGCAGCGACACGGATATTTACGCTTGAGCGAGTCCCACTTCTCATGCATACCGGTGATTTTCAACACAATTTCTGGTCTTCTCATTCAGTCAACACTATGTATGTAGGGCAGCTTTTGTTGGCTGCTCTGAAGCTTTCTGGGTAAACCTACAATAGAACAAAAGCCTCAACCAAACCAACCCTCAATCAGTTATACAGTATAGCATAAAAAAAACTGAACAATCAAAGGTATTGTTGTCTGGATGTTTTAAAATGCAGAGAAGGCACTTTCAGTTTGAACCCACTAGAATAGAGGATAAGCAATCAATTTTAGAGGCATACTGAACATCTGCACTCAATACAGTAGAAAATGCGTATGTAAAATAAGGAAATAGGTAATATGGGTTTTATCCAACACCTTCATGATTTTATTCCAGAACTTTAGAGTTTTAATTCAAAATAACTGGTTCCTGTGCAAATAAAAGTAAAACTTACATTGTAGTATCGCAACATTAAATGTTTAAATGAGGATTAAATATTGTTTTTTGAATGCTGAGAACACACGAATTCCATCATTTATTTTAATGGAACCTTTCATATATTGTCATTGTCCGAGACATGATGTTGCCTTCACATCATGGTTTTTTCAGTGTCTTCTGTTTACCTGATTCTTCTCCAGATCTGTCAGATGCAGAGTAGACAGGAGAACTGACGGATTAACACCAGCAGAATCTTTTTACCTTTCCCAAGATATTTCTCTAATGTCATCGTTCTGCAAAACACAGTAAATCAGTGAATATTAGCCCACACCAACACATAGGTTTTGACAGATAATGTAAGGTTCAACTAGCACAGTGCTTAGTTGAATTTCTCAACACGTATGGTATACGTTAAAAGAAATGATTCAAACTTGCTCTCCCGTTCTGGCATCCACAAGGGGTGCATCTGGCAAAAATCCTTTTGACTGATGGTCCCCATCTAGCATTTTAGCACTTAGTTGTAACTCATCCAAATGCTGCAGAAAGGCATCCCATTGCACCTGTGTTACATCAGCCACAGTCAGTAAAAACAAAATGCTCAGGCAATGGCCCTGAGAAGAATGCTTATTTTAGTAACTCACTTCTAGTTCCCCAACGTCCAGAGTCGTTGGGGAGTCACGTAAAGCAGCACAGCCGGGGAAGTCAAACAATAAAGTTTTTACTATTGTTTCAGGGACTGTGAGATATTTTCTGAATGAAAGCACAGGAAAGTTTACTGTTGCACATCATCTCATCAGATTTTTACTACGTCATGGTGTTAGTTTCAGTAGCATCCGTGGCCTGAGCGAGTCTAGATCCTCTGGTTTTTGCCATCATAATTCAGAGAGTAAAATATACACATTGGTGACCAGGATCGACTAATTGATCACAAAAATATAGTCATATAGTATATCTGTAAAGTGTTTTGGGAACTGTTAAGGTTATAAAGTGCTATATAAGTGAAGACCATTTACCATATTACATTCCAGAAAATGGTGAAAAACAACCATTAGAATTTTCCCTCTTAACAAACAAATTAGTAAACAACTAATCTCTGCGTGTCTAGTGTAGAGTGCGAGGCTGAATCTGTGGTGCTTTGAAGCTCATAAATGTATTTACCTTTTCAAAATATATGCGCAGCAGCAGTAAAATTATTAAAAGCTTTTACAGTTATGAACTGTTCATATACTGTGGGTGCATCCTCTTAACCTTCTGTACAAAGCTGCAGAAGGTTCGATCAGACCCAGCAGTGACTGTGCTCTATACTGATTTTTTGACTGAAGAATTCCTGGGTAGACTGGCAGAGATAGAATAAATGGCATTAGTGTGCAGTGTCTGTTTTGGTTCATTCTTTGCGTCCTATGATTGACAGGCCTCCTGCAGCTCCCACTTGTGGTTTGACCATTAACCGCCTGCCAACTGCAGAACACGTCTGCATGTCTATTTTTATATGCACTTGTCTGGCCCGCACAAAATGCTGCCTACCTTCCTTGCTCTCCTTCTCGGTGAGGTCCAGCAGAGCTTTTCCATTTTCAACAAAAACTGTGAGAGCTTTTACACAAGAGACTTTCAGCCATGTTCTGTTTCTGTTTGAATGTGGTTCTGCAAGTTTCATAAGATGTGCAACTTCTTATGAGTGCACTGAAACTATCTCAGCTGAGTAAATGGAGAAACAAAACATTTTTGTTTAAAGGGGCACTCCATATAGTTCCCCTATATGTCTTGTAGCTTGTTTTGAACCAGCAATGTGAAAATGCTATGGTTTTAGTTTCACAAACCGTGAAAATGCATAGTATGTTGTTCACTTCTATTACACTTTTCGTGCTGAATTCATCAATACAGTGAAAGCCCCTAAATAAATCTTCTTAAATCTTGACATATCAAGATCAGACGCTAAACACAAAGACGGCATTTTTCTTTTTATTGCTATGAATCTCACATGAACCAGAAGAATTTTTCGCAGTAGATACAGCATTAATCAACTGACTCCATTTCCAAATCTCTGTGTTTTTGGTATCCGCCCTCCACGTCTTCCTGGAGGTGTCTGCCGTCGCTCTCCTCTATGTGGTTCTCCTCTGGCTCCTGGACGTCCTCAGAGAGTTCTTGTGATTGGCAAACGACTGTTTCGGTGGGTATAACGTGAGAGATTGTGAAAGAGCTGGCAATCTCCTTCAGACGGGCCTGCTCGGTCTTCAGTTTAGCCAGTTCCTGGGTCCGTGGAGTTTCGAGTGTCGGTGTCTCGGCGGGGGCAGCAGAGGCAGGGGCCACAGTATTCTGGATGGGGTGATCGTCTTTAGGGACTTGCGGGGTCTCCATCACCTCAGGGCCCTCCTTCTCTGTTGGCTCAGTAGTGTTGCTGTTTGGTTGATTTTCAGCTCCCTGCACCTTCTCATAAAGACTCTTCCTCTCCTCTTGCAAAGCCCTGCACAGATTCTCAAGCTTCTGGTTCTTGGTGTTGATGAGTTCAAACTCCTTTTCCTTGATTGCTTTCTATAAAAGATTAAAATGCACGGGATATATTGTTAGAAGTGGGGAAATCTTTGTCTTTTTTAGTAAATAGATGACTTCAGGTATGTCTTAAATTTATAGCAAACCAAAATGCTTGTATTGGGCTGTAAACGACGGGAAAAAATGTTTCTTACATCTGCCACCATGTCAACGAGACTCTTGTTGCAGCTATCAAAGCGAGTCTTCCATGACTGGCACTCTTTATCCAGCTTTTTCATTTTCTTGGCCATCTACACCACGCAAAAGAATCCCGTTACACAGTACACAATCAAAGCCAGTTCTAAAAATAGCTGCCACAACAGAGTTTTGTATTATACAGTCTTTTAAGTGTTAGTGCAAGTCTCATGGCATTTCTGACTCTTATTCATGTTTTTATCATATTTCTTATTTCCAGATAAACTAAATAATATAATCAATATGATGAAACTGACTTCAAATATTGTGTGAAACCGTTCTTACTTTGTCCATGTCCTGTTTGAAGCCGCTGTAGACACTGTTACTCTTTGATACTGAGCCTTGGAATTCATCAAACTTTTTGGAGTACATTTCGAGCTGCAGACAAATGGTGAGAAAAACATTACATGCACCTAGAGAGGTAGAAAAACAAGCCTTTTTTGCCCACGATGCCCTATTACTGTACCTGGGTCTTCATATCGATTTCTTGCTCCTTCATGACCTTCACCTTCAATTTATACTCTGCCGCCTGTTTTAGCAGCTGTGGAATATTAAAATGTTTTATCAAAATGAGCATTAGAGGATCAGAATTGCAAATATGTTGTATCAGATGCTTGTAGCACTCAACTAATCTAATAACACAAAACGTACAAGCTCTTTTTCCAGCTTGTGCTTTTCTTCTGCCTCCTTCATTATCATGTTGGCCTGCGTGAGTTTGGTTTCCAGCAGCTTTTCTTTCAGGTCTCTGTGTTTGAAGACCTTTTCCAGGTTCTGGAAGACATTCAGGTGAATTTATGAGTCATTTTCACACAGAAAGCTGTTTCATTTCTTGCTCGGGGAGCTTTGGCTACATAAAACTGAAATACTGTAACTAATAAATGCAAGACCTGACTGAAATGTGCAAATAATTCATGTGTTTGAGACTGGCACGGAGGCCCAGATGTGTGAGGTTTTATATAAGTACAGTTCAGCTAGTGTCAGGGAGGTTTGCATGTAAATTGAGGTGCACAAATTCACACTGTATGTGTGGCTCTGTTTTGAACCCATGTGTGCTCAGTATGTGGCAGGATCAGTACCGCCTCTCGCTGGTCGTATTGTGAAATGAGCCCCTTCAGTTTCTCTGCCAGGGCACTGTTCTCCTGGCACAGCTTGGTGTTGCGGCTGCTGTGTTCCTCGATTTGAGCCTGAATCTCACTCAGTGTCCCCTGAAAATGGGTGGTGATCTCTTTCCTCTTCAGGTCGTCCTCTCTGCACCTCTGCAGGGTCTCTTCCTGCATTTCAGGGATGGATGTTAAAGCTCAAAACAACCTCATGTATATGATACATTTGCAAAAATTACAGTGACTTGGGCTGGGGGCATCTTATCCTCCTTGTGCTCTGTTGGTTGTTTTGCATCGCCAGTTTCACAGCTCATTAACTACTGCTCCAATAGGCAGCCATTCTCTGAGCTAGAGTTACGTCATAGCTGATTCGTCAATTTCAAATCAAACGTCTAGTGACTATGTAGTACACACACAAGAATCATTTTTTTTAAGTGTGAAGATATTATAGCTGCAACAAGTGATTATTTTCAATAATCGATAATCTACTGGTTATTTTCTTGATTATTTGTTTTGTCTATAAAATGTCAGAAAAGACGCCTTTACAATTTCCAAAAGCCAAAAAAAAGATATTGATATATATATCACATTGATCAAAGAAAAACAGGAAATCCTTTACAGATGAGAAGCTGTAATCAGATAAAGTTTTGCATTTTTGTTGAAAAATCACCTAAATTATAAATGAATTGACAAAATAATTTCTGATAAATTTTCTGTCACTCAACTCTAGAAGTTATTCTTATAGTTGCTATCGAAGTCAGTATAAAACACACTTCGGTTTATGTTCTGAAGAAACTGACTTCTCCCGTACATCCAAAGTAATTATGTTGTAGATGTCTTGCGAATTATTTCATTTATATTTGCTGGTCAAACAACACTTGGCTTCATAACACAAGTCGTGGGTGTGGCAGTTTAAGAGGTCAAATCCCGAGCCTTTACACAATAGATGATCTTTGGTTTCAGATGATGTCACCTCGTGTAGAGCACGACATATGGTGCAACACCTGGCACCATCAACTTACAGCAAATGACAATTTCAGTAGCTTTGATTAGACACCGTTGGTTCTAAGAGATTTGGTTTGTTTAGTTATTCTTAAATAATACTGCCTGTAGTTCTACTGCTACATGCATAGCAGAACCGACAGCAACTGAAGTACCTTTAAGGTCTTATTGTGCCTCTGCAGCTCTCGGCAGAGCCCCTCCAGTTTACTGCGAGCCAACACGGCCCGGCTATGCTCGCTCTGCAGCTGGTCCTTCTCCTTCATCACTTGGAGTAACTTCTTCTGCAGGAACTTCAGCTGCTTCTGATCACTCCGATGCTCCTCCAACTGCAAAAACCCAAAGAAAAGTCCACCACATGCCCATAAGGCTAAAGATACATACCACCAATACTCATGCACTCACCAGCTCGGCGTGCTTCTTGATGATGGCTTCGAGTTTCTGTTCTGGAGTGTTGAGTTTGTTCAAACTTTGCATCAGCAGCATGGCTTCCTTCCCTGAACAGCCACAGAGCATTTCCCACAGTTAAACATCCCACGTCAGCTAAGTCAGGCTTCATTTATTTTAATTTCCCCACTAGCACGATGTCAATCAGATTTATGGTCCTCAAACCAAATCAAGAACTTACTTCGGAATACCTGTTAGGGATTTACGAGAAGTGAAAAATCATTTTGGCACCCGAGTCAGCTGAAGCCAACGATAACAGGAATGTGGAAATACTATTTTACCTGCACATCTGTTGCAGATGGATGCACTTACACGCATTACAGCTCTGCTTACACACCTATCAGTTTCAGTACAACTTGGACTTTTGCTGACTGAGCTGAATGAAACCCACCTTAGATAAAAATCAATAAAACATTTTGAGAAAAAAAACCTGAACACCTAGATTTTTGAGCATCTTCTTCTCCAGTTTCTGGTCCTTGCGGGTGTCTGCCTCTTTGACGGCTGTGACCTCCTCCGTGTCCTCTGGCTCAGCGGGAATCTCGGCGGCCTGGTAGGTGCTAATGATGTCCTCCAGCTGCTGGGCCAGGTCCTCTGTCAGGTCAATGTGCTGACCCTCGGCTGGCGACGCCTCCGGACCCATGGGTGCAGGGCTGCTATCCTGACAAGCCTCCATTATTCTGAGCAGGTACTGAGAGGGAGACAGTTGGTTTCTGTAATGAACCTGAAGAATAATAGTGATATTCATTTCATCCTGGCATTAGTCTTTCATGATGAACTCTGGCCCGTTTTCACATGTAAACTCCTTATTGTGAGTAAGCATGCAGAGGAGGAAATCTTTCTGAATAACAAAGTGGTTACTAACATGTCTTGGGTACTCCATCCTTTTTGAAGGGTAGTTTAGAATAATACTTAATCAACTCAATCAGCTTCTGTTCAACTGAAGGTAGATTTGCCGATTTTAGCATACATAAAACCCTTTAGCAATAGGCCTTTTTCACAGCAGACATTTTGACTAGTTATAGTAGGAAAAGCACAGGTCTTAACAGTAACGTTAACGATGATATATTCTAGGGTCCCAGTAAGTCATGACTGTGTAACAGTGAGCCAGCTTGCACAATACCAGGACCCTGAAACTAAAGCAGCTAAATGGAATTCAGCCATCATTAAACTTTCTTATTTACACCTGTGCTTTTCCTACTGTGACTGTGAAGAGGATCCTTAGAGCTAGACAGATAATATATATAGCCTTTTGTAGATTAGAACTGCAGCGATTAGGTGATTAATTGCTCAGTCGAAAGATGGTCAATAATTCTGCAACGATTGTGTTTATTCGTTTTTGTAAGATTCTTTTTGTTGTTTTTCAAGCAAAATTGCAAACATTTGCAGTAAACCGGCTATTTGACTGACATTATTTAGACCAAACGATTAATCAAGAAAATAAACAGCAGATTAATTGATAATGAAAAGAGCTGTTTTATCACCACCTTCTTCAACCATGTTGCCTTTGAGCAAGGCAATTAAAAGCAGCAGTATTATCTGTATTGAAGGATCTCAGTGAGAAACATTACATACTTTCTTTTAACTGCGGCTTCTACAGACATACTGAATTTTCTGGGTTTTGAGAACACAATGCTTTACAGGCAAATTTAGGAAGATTTGGCCTTTTTGAGTAAAAAGGGATTAAATCCCAGTCAGTTAAAGTGATAACAACGCTTCTTTGTGTACCACAGTGATTGAAATGAAGTAATATGGTGCCTTAGTGCGTGTTTGCGTCTGTCTTGTGTTGTACAGGCTCACAGCCAGCGCCTGTTTACGTGCATAAAATTAGTGCAGCCTTCACACTGCCTGAGCTTTCACAAGCAGAGCACATGGCACCTGTTCCTGACCCCACAGGCTATTTTAGGAACTTCTTAATATGGGCACGCTATTTATTTTATTTCTAATCCACTCTTATTGATGTCAAAGTCAGTGGCTGTACATACAAAAGCTGCATTTCCAGCTATAAAACAAAATATCAGTATAACATAAGTGGCCCATCTATATTCAATATTTTTAAGGAAGGCAGATATCTATCAATCAAAAAACTAAAAATAAATGGCCGCAGGAAAAGTTATTATTAATGTCAGTGGCCGTGAACATTTAGAGAAATACATTGAAAAGTATAGTCTTTTCTTCAACAAAAACAACCTCTTCCCATTCTGTTAACGTGACACAGGCATGTCTCAACTGATTTAACTCCTTCTCATTTTCAACAAACTTGGCAAGCTTCAAAAAGCCATTAAATTCAAACAAACAGTTATTAGTACCTTTAAGAATAAGAAGAGGTTAGGAAACCATCTCAAGCATAGAGTCTAAGATTATTTGTATGTTATTTAAGTGTAAATGTCCCTGAAGAAGCAGGGTAATGAGCAAACGGGGTCTTACCAGGACCAAGGGCCAGAGTGGGAAAGGGAAGAGTGCCGAGAGGCTCGGACAGGCTGCCACCACAGATACAACAGCTGTGATAAGACCACCTCAAAATAAACCAGAGGAGCACAGCTCACACTGAGCAGTGAGAGGGAGGACAGAGGCACTATATGTCTCTGTTTCTGTCCAGGACACCCCACTTACATAAACAACCCATAGTCCTCCACTGATTGTAATCTAAGCAGGAATTTACCTCAGAGTGTGACATAGAGTAGTCGCATGCATGTGTGAAAGCAAAATGCTTCATCATTTTAAGGTTTTCCTGCTAAGATCTTCAGCAGCCATTTTATGTGATGCCTCTGCTGCTTTAAACCAATGCGGTACTAATTTTAAGCTGGGATGCTGTTAACAGCCATATAATTATTCTAACAAATGGGCCTGACAGACCTAGTCACTGAGCAGGAGAGAAAAAAATGAACTGTCTCTCTGATTGGCCAGAATTAGAACAGGCCTCCACCCCAACCCAGAGAAGATAATGTGCTCTAAGATCACTGTCATTTCCTCACTTAATACACCTGCAGTATTTACTTACAGTGCAGTACACTGTATGTGCTGCTGCTGCACTGTGGAGTTTTGCTGAATTTGATCCAACCTTATAGTTGAACATTATCCACAAGGTGAGAACTATTTTTGGAAGCATTCATTTATTTCTCTTGTTCCATGTTATGACTGCATTAATAATTTTTCACCAGAGGATGTCACTGTTAGAAGTTTCTCCATTTTTTCACTCTGGAGATTTTTCTTTTCACGCTCCCTCCTAAGATAAAATGTGAATGATTTTATTTGCAATTTGAATAATAAAGTTCAAAACGAATGAAATGAAATAAGCTGCAACACACATCGTTGGGTTAGAAGTATATTATTTTAAAACAATTTTGAATTGAATCTGTAAAAGTAGAGCACCAAACAATAAAGTCCCCATAGCATAAAATAGGCACTCTGTCCTGATTAACCAGTTTTGATGCAAGTAGCTAAACAACGGATTGGCTACTGAGGTTTCTTCCTCAAAAAATCTTAGCTGAGAGGTAAAATGATTTGTCCTCTGTGTGTTTTACAGGGAATTTCATAGACATGAGAGGCACAATGCAGTTCAGTAAATATGAATACACAATAAAAACAAAACACAAACACAATCTGAATACGTACTGTATGCAAAAGCAAATAGAAGGCTTCATTTTTCCTTCACATTTTATACCATTAATCACGACAAATAAAATAACATAACCATGAAATCAAAGCTACATACACCTTCATAAAGGGAAACACAAAATTAAAGCAGTGCACCTTTAAAAATGATTTTATGTAAACATGAGTGAAGTGTTTTCTGATTTTTGAAATCCATTAACTGGTAACATAACCACTTGAAGATGTGAAGACACTTTCTTTCTTTTTTTTAAAGATGAGACACACGGTGTTAGCGAGCAACACTATGCTATTTTCGCCCTCATTAAACCTCCGTTACGTCAACTGCAGACATTTTACCTCTTAAAGAGATATAAACAATCTGCATAAAAAGTTCTCAGAATTCAACACTGCAAAAATAGTTGAAATCATAAAAATACACATAAATATACAGAGAAGAAGTAATGCATTTGGTGAATGATTACTTTCATTTTGAACTGAAGCACAGTAATAGTCAACCAACTCAGGCTGTTAACATCATTACTTTAGTATTACTTACAGTAAGTGATATTGATTTATCCAGTTACACTTGAAATGCAAAAAAACACTATTGACTGATCATCATAGCCCCTTGAATTTGTGTGCAACATGTTTCACAAAATGAGAAATGTGAAAATACGACTGGAATGTTTCAAAACCACAAGTGAACATAACATGTTTTACTCCCCCATTTTCACTGACCAAGTCAGTTAAACATCAAAGATGAAAGGATGAAAGTGCATCGTCAAAACTCATAAAATGCTTATGGTCATCTGTATAAGAGAGATAAAAAGCTGTTTAATCATAGCAAAGACATGAGATCAAAAGCAATGCCAGCGTGGCTCACTGCATAACTGCATCACTGCTGCATAAGTACAGATATACCATATAAATAGTAGTCAAATATTTACCAGTATCAATAAGTGCTCACGTTTTAATATATAAATACATCTTACAGTATTCATAATTACATATTAACTTTCTCTATTTTTGTGCAATAGCAATTCCCATGCATTTTTACCAAGATAAAAACCACAATATTAAGAAAAATGCAACATAAGAAACATTTTTTAAGATTGTTTCACATAAATCAAGCTGCATCCGTCTGTCAGAAGAACTGACGGAACAAAAAAGAAAAAGCTTTCCTTTGAGCGAACTCTGACAATGCCAACACTTTTGAATAAAGGGTACCTCAACATTTGTCCTTATTCAACAACAACCTTCTGATAACAAAATGATGAAAAGCAAAATAAAGGCACAGACCCTTGCCGCTTGATCAGAAGCACCAAACTGCACAAGAAGCGTCTACTTAAAATTTGGTCAGACTGTTTCATAATACACACACTTTTCCCCTTATAAATAGTCTTTATTTACTGCACTACTGCATCACACCTTGATATGATTACATTAAACAACAGTCTATTTTCAAAGTACACATACAGTTAAATACACTGTTTGTATGCATCTAAGAAGGAGTATATGTTAAGGACATTTGTACATAATCCATAAATATAATTTATGTGCAATTGTACGCAAACTACAATGTCAAACAAAGGCATATTAGCATAATATCTTTCCATATTGCACCTGCACCCAATAATGATTCTCCACCTTGCAAGACATCCTGCTGCTCGTCCAATCATTCTCTGAAGAGAAGAGCACATCAGACAGGATAGGTTTCTTCTTCACTGTGAAGGTTTGATCTCCACTCAGATTTAAAAGGAGCTGTCTGGAGTATGTGCAAGACCAGAGGAAGGGTTACTATATTGCCTCTAATTGGATAAAGATGAGGTTATGTGCCTAAAGGGCTGAGGACGACAAGGTTGCAGGTGTAGCAGGGGGGGCATCTGTTCCTGAATCAAATCAAGGAGACAGAAAATGGGGGGTTTCAATGAGGGTCCTCTATAGTAATCTTTAACGAGGCAATGGCTTTCAAGCAGGTCTGGACATATTCCTCCTGTCTGCTGTCCCTGACGCCGGGGTCAAGGCTTTTCTCCTGAGCGGCCTGATGGGAGGACAGCTGGTTCTGGCCTCTGATGTCCTCTCCTCCCATCTCAAGCCTGTGGACAGATCCCTCCCTGCTGCTGCAACGCTGGCCCTCGCTGCTCTGGGGGCTCGGTGCCGAGGAGGGAGTGACATCAGTGCTGGAGGAAGACGGGGAGTGTAACATCTGGAGCCCTCCAACAGGAACGATGGGGAGCAAACTGTGGGTCTGCTGCTGGGAGTGAAGAGGGAGATGGCTGAGGATGTTCTGGTGATGAGAACTGGCAGCACCAGGCAGACTGGAAGCCAAGCTGCTCCTTTGATCCTGAAACAACACGTTGGCAGTGTTAGGAGCAGTTTCCAAATTGCCAAGATAATTTCTCATGTGAAAATAAATTACAGTTTGCAAAAATGCAGAGATGCAGAGATGTGAGAAACACAACATATATATATATATATATAAGTAAAAACAGCACTTGCCACGACTGCATAATCCATTAAATTATGACTTTTTTTTTTTTTTTTTTGTTATTTTCTACACATCCAACAAAAAGACCATGTCTAACTTAACAACTTCTCTACCCTGTCTGTGGCAATCAGTTCCAAGCCTATTTTATTTAAAAAAAGGTTTTATAACTATTTAAATGTTGAATAGTGTTTTTGTTGTGGACTATTTTCAGCTGCGGATGAATACACATATGATGCTCTAGTGAGTAAATACATAAACTATTGTATATATGTTCATCGTAATGAAGGAACATTTCACCCAGTGCAACAGTGTGGCTCACTTATGAGTTTTTAATAGTTTTTGGACAATGGAGGTCTATGACACAGACTTATAAGCTATATCAGACTTCAGTTACACAGGCAATACTTCATCCTTCAATTTTTAACATTTTTATAAATGACATTTTTAGAATTTGTATCAAAGGAAATATCACATAGTGAGTCAATCATAGGATACAATTTCTTTCATGCAAGTAAGTGTAGCAGTTCAAAAGAAAACAGTAAAAATATTCCAGACTGATCTTGTGTTTAGACATCCTATAAATATTCGGAATATGTACCAAAACCTAATCACTTGTCCCTTTGCCTATGGCCTAACTTTTCACCAAATATCATCCAAATCTGTAAGCAACCTTTTGAGGTACCTTGCCAACTGACAAACACTACGGAAACCCTATTTGGCAGGGGAATATTTAAACTGGGGGCAGAATGCATCATGCTACATACCATTTCCATTTCAAAGGCTCCTTGTTGTTGAGACATCTCCATCTTTGTCTGGTGTCTGGTTTTATCACTGCTGCCTTTGTGATGGTGCGAGCCTCTTCGTGGTGAAACCACCCTCAGCACAACTCTCTGCCGGCCTCTGACTGAAGAGTCTCGCTTTCCAGCCAGCTCTGTTCCAGGAGAAATGGGTCGTTCAATTGAGACCGGGGAGAGGTGCTGAATGGGTATGAAGCTGGGTGAACCAGGCCTCAGTGGGGAGGTATCCCACCTGGGAGAGGAGCGACCTCGCGGGGAGAGTTCTCGCCTCGGGGATGGGTAGCGGAGACGTGAAGGGGAGGGCTCCCTAATGGGAGACTCCCAACCAGGAGAGAGCAGACAAGAAGAGTAGGGGTCAAATAAGAAGCTGGCCTGGTCTGGAGACAGCATAGTCAGAGAATCTTCATCCATGGACTTCTCTCTCTGGTCTGTTGCAAGGACAGGTCGATGGTCGAAGCCCGTTCGTCTGCCAGAGGTCTGTTGGCGGACATTGGTGTCGGGCAAGGAGGTAAGGGAATAGCCGTGGATGGCAGCGGTGGCTGTAACTGACAGAGAAGTGACTCCACATGGCTGAGGACTAGTGCTTCTTGAACGCAACTTTGGCGTGGAGTCACCCTCATATTCATCGTCCTCATCATCTTCTTCATCAATGTCTTCATCCATGCCGTCAGAGTCATCTGCGTCAGAGAATTGGTGTTTGGTTGTGACCACCATCTCTGTCTTGGACTCTTGCTGGATGTCGTCCACTTTAAAAGACAAACACATCCATTTAGTTGGATTTATTCTGCTATAATTCATGCATGTGCAAGAATATTACATACATTGGTATCTTACCATGTTCCTGTATCTCTGTCTCATCCATCGTCACTGACACTCCCAATTCAAGACATTTCTTCATGTGTGCCTTTGACTTCATATGTTTAGTCAGGTTTCCTATAAAAGGATAAAACAAGTAGGTTTTACAGTTTTCACAAAAAAATACCAGCATTTGCTCTAAAAAGAACAGCTTTGTTAAAATAGATTTCTGCCCACATTTTTGATCCCCACACACCAAAAGTAGTTTTTCCTTCTTTTTACTAGACAAAGACACTGAGCAGTATCAAGAGAGTCAAGCTCAGAAATTTCTCCCAGAAATAAAGAAAGTGAAGAGAAAAAGGAGGAGCTGCTGATTTTGAATGCATGCATATGTATCATCTATAACAAGCCTAAATGCTCACCTTTAGTCTTAAAAGCAAAGTTGCAGACTCTACAGATGTATGGTCTCACGTCTGTATGGGTCCTGATGTGTTTTTTCAGCATGCTCGGCTTCTTACAGCGAATGCCACACTCCTCACAAATGTATTTCCCCCGACCTCGACCTCTGACATACACATAGTCTTCATTGGACTTGTACCTGAAAAATAGATACATAAAACACTCCTGAATTGGTTAAAAAAAGAGAGCATAGACTGATAGATAGCATATGCACTAACATCCTAAATTGCTGTGTTAATAGTGTTAATAATAACTATATATCTTGACTAACCCTCCCTCGAAGATCTTAATGCGTGTTGGCCCTGTTTGGGTTGTAGGAGCCTCCCTCTCTTTCCACTCCTCCTTCGTTGGTTTTACTCTGCAGCTGATGTCTTTCACCTTCTTCCCGTAGGTGATGTCCACCTCTTTGGGCTCCGGTTTCCTCTGCAGCAGAATCAGATGAACAAACATTTTGTTAACATCCATTTTAAGTGGACACCATATCGACAGCGTAACATGATGCTTCCAATATTGTATGTCACACGTGGCGTTACACAGCATGTTTTGCAAACATGAGTTATGCTGCTGCTGAGATAAACCTCAGTAAAGGTAGCTCCAATTTTGTTTAATGGTTTTATTTTCTAAAAGCTAGGCTGGGCATGATTTCTGTGTCATAATAAATAACTTGGATCAGCCTAAATCCAATGCAACAGAGAAAAACACCCCATTGCCAAGACATATGATATTCACTCGAGTGTAATTTTGGTGTCTGGTATTTTCACTGCCAAGACATTCTTTTTTTCAAACAGTAAATGCATATCAAGTGATAAATCAGCAAGCAAATTATTTCCAGAGACTTGCCAATAGTGGTTGAACCTTCTGTTCAAGTGTGCAGTTTGCCATATTCTGGGTAATAAGGTCGTTCAAACTTTCTACATTTCAAACAGGTATCTCTTTACATAAATGGGTCTTTACTCTTAAGGTTCAGAACAAATATTACAGAAATACAGTAATATGCTTTAGAAACAATGCAGAGATGGGGTCATTTTCTCACCTGTTCCATGGTCTGCCTCCACAGGATGAGGGATGAAACCAGTTTCCCCGTGCCAGGCTGACACATGGCGGCCACCGTGTATATAACCTTGTCTCCCCTCTGTTTGGACCGCAGTAGAGCTAAAGCAGCACTGGTACTTAGTTCAAGAGGGTTCGGGTTGTGGGAACTCACACACCAGGTGGTGTACACGGAGGAGAAAGGGGCGTTGCTGTGAGAGCAGCTCGGCTTAGTGTAGTTGAGATAGCACCAGCTCACACCTGTCGTCGTGCGAAGACTTGGAAACTGAGATAACCGTCTTGAATGCTCTGTGTCTAAGATAACGTCTTGACTGGTAACCAGCTGTGCCTCCATATCCATCTTCACTCGTTTCTCCATGCCAACTTCTTTCACTTCGCCGACTGATATCATGGAGTAGGGAGGTGAGCTGGTTTCCAGGGAGCTACTTTCCATAGCTGACTCAAGTCTGTGGTCAGTGGTCTCTGTCACTTTTTGCTGAAGTGTGATAAATGTACTCCTACATGAGTCATCCTGAGCACGAGGTGTGGATGCACCCTGCCTCTCTGACCTGTACCCCTTTTCTTCACTCAAATTACATTTTCCCAACTCCACAGCACTCAGCTCCTCTACAATCTGCCCAAACATTCTTTCCTCTTTCACACGTTTTTGCTGCTTGACCTCTATGAAAAGGTCCAGGCTGCTGGCAGGGGATAGCATCCGTTTGTTTGCGCCACCACTGGAGGCATTAGTGGTTGAGATGGTTCTCGAAGTCAGAGAAAGAGGGATGCCTGTCTTGAGCTTAGCTGATGACAAATCTAGGGCTTCAACATTGAGGGTATGCATCGAAGGTGGTCTGGTATAAGCTAATACATTATGAGAATCGAGATTTCCAGATAAATGTGAAGTTTGAATCTGAGAAGTGGACGTAGTGGAGCTGACGCTGTCATACTGATTGTCAAAAATCTGTGATACTGAAGTGTATGTGATACTTCCATAGGATGGGACATGAGTTTGTAGTCTTACAGGAACTAACAGGCTTGGATGTGACAGCTGGGGAAATGTATTCCCGGTGGAAAATATTGGCAAAGTTTGCGGCAGAACAGCAACTGCTGTGAATAGAGGGGAGGTGCTGCTGAGGTATTGCGGAAACACTTGTGATGGGACTTGTGTTGCCTCAGTGTCCATATTCAGTGACTCCTGTCGCACTAAGTTTCCCCTCCTTCTCTCCCTCACAGCCGAGTGGCCAGCGCTGATGTCCACGTGTCTAACTTTGGATGTCGGAGAAAGACTGCCATAGTCAAATGATATGCTGCGTACCTCTGGGAACTCCTTGCGCAAGTTACACGGCGCCTGCTCTGAGGAGGAGCGTCTCATTTCATGTTGTTGACGCTGGTTGAGCACAGAGAGGGAGTGCCCACTCCCTGGCACAGCTAAGAGCTCTAGTGGTTTGCCAAATTCATCCTGCCTGGCTGGGGAGACTGACTTCAAGCTCTCCTCCCTGTCAAAGGAGAAAGTGGAGCTATAAGATAAGTTGCTGTCTTGGCTCGGGCTGCGGGAGAGACTCGTGCAGGCAGACTCGAAACTAGATTCACCGGACGAGTGCTCGATATCAGCTAAACGTAGCCTTTTCTTCTTTGGAGGGAGCTTTTCTGGAGGGAATTGTGCTAAAGTTTCACTTCTTTGAGGCCACTGAAACTCCTCCACGTGCTTCTCTGGCTCCTTCACCTGCACCTCTGGAGCTTTCTCTGGACTGTCAGGCTCTACTGTGACCCTAATTTCTGGGACTTGTATGTTGGGCTGCCGCACAAGTTTGGGGCCCATTTGAAATGATTGCATTAGCCCACTATCACTCCTTTCCATCTCATATGATTCACTTGCCTCCATAACTTGAAAAGAAGAAATACTTTCCTGTCTCTGCCCATAATACTTGTATGCTTCTGTCTGTTCAGAGTGAGGCCTGTTTATCGAGTTTGTGTGCTGGATAACAGAAATTACATTGCCTAAAGTTTTCCGACCAGACATTTCAAGGCTCAGTGATATGTCCATGTCACACCTGTCCATCTGTGTTAGCATACTTGAAGAATGTCCTTTTCCTAATGCCATAATGCCTGCTACAGCTTGTTTTGATTCGTAGTCCTTGATTGAATCATACATGTCTTCACACTGTTCATGATGGCCCTCATATTGACCTGACAAGTCTTCCTCTTCCCTTTTCTCTTTCCGACGCTTACGTGTCGCCAGTTCCATTGCATGTCTCTGATGGCTCATATTAGATGACATAGAGGGGTAATTTTCCATTTCCAATCCGGAGGTTGAAATGCCACTCTCAGTCATCTTTCCATGGCTGTCGGTGTCAGTGTGGCCATCATGTGCGGAGAGTTCGAAAGCAGCTTGCCTCCTGAGTCTCCTCATGCCCCCAGTGCTTGTTCTCTCATCAAACGAGTGGCTTCCTCTTAGGGCTGGAGGCATAGTCAGACACACTGCTGAGGATGTTGGCATTGAGTTGCTTCTGATCAGAGGCCCCACATCAGAGCCTACGTCTAACTGTGGTTCTTTTACTTCTTCCCTCGTGCATGACTTTGTGTTTATTTTGATTGACTCAACAGTGTCTTTTTCTTGGGTGAAAACACGGGAAACACCTTTCTCCAAGCGTTTCCCAGTATAGTCACTTGAGTCTGTGCTACAAGCCACAAAAGCTGCTGTCTGTTTAGGGCTTGGCCTGTAACACTTCCCGAACATAATTTCTTGATAGGACTTTGCGTTGGTATTCGGAGGACCAGTCTGGTGCTCAGTACTCTCGGATCGTGAAAAGTAGCCAGAGTCTGTGCTGCCCTTGCTAGACTGACTTGGGAGGGACAGATTGTGCTCAGAGTCGCTGCTTCTTTTTTCAGACAGCCGAAGTGCAAGCCTCTGTTTGATCGTGCAAGATTGAATTGCACGGCTAGCCTCGGCAGCAGCAGGAGGTGCATTGATTTCTTGGGGCTGGGATGAACCATCCTGAGCTGACATTGACGTGGCTCCCTTTTTCTGAGCAATGAGATTTAGTACTTTTACAGCAGTGTTATCTGATCCCTCCACTGGAGAGTCCAGCAGCAGCAGCGGGTCGTTAAGAGTGTCCTCGTCTGTGTCCGTGCTTTGCTCAGCATCAGAGAATAACTCTCCTTCCCCTTCAAAAGACCCCTGGTCTGTGTTGGCATTGTAAGAACCAAGTTCTGAGAGTGGCACTGTTCCAGCTTTGACCGAGTGAGCATGGGACTTTCTGTGTTTGTATAAATTACTCTTGGTTTTGAAGGAGAATCCGCAGGGGACACATGGATAGGGCCGTTCCCCAGTGTGTGAGCGAATATGTTTTTTAAGCACGCTGGGTTTGGCACATGCCCTTCCACAGTAATCACAAACATACTTCCCAGGTTTTTGTGGTTTCTGTTCCACCTTACACACAGTCTCTGACAGCTGATCCATCCCTGAATGGGAGCACTGTTGTTGGACTTCAGGTGAACTGGTGGACTTCCTGTGAGATGCAGGTCCTGGGGACTGTTCAGAAACTAAATTACCTACAACTTTCTGTTTGCCAATGGGAAACTGTTTTGTGGGCTGTAGTGGATATGAAGACACCTCGTAGTCTTGATGGACTGTGGACTGGGTTTGGGAGGGCTGATCTTCTAATTGCAGTGATTTTCCTGAGTCAGACATTTCCTTGAAACCACATGTGTCTCTGCTTTGACCTTCTTGCAGTTGTTGGTGCCACCCCTTGCCTTCCACTTCCACTCTTTTAGTCTGTGCTGCCTCTGAGGTGCATTTCTTCTGTGCAACATTTCTGTCCTGACCCTCAGTGGAGCTTTTCACCCCTGCAGTAGTTTCAAGTGACTCCATGAATCCAATGCCACTTTCTTTGGGATCGATTTTCAAGGACTATATCTGTTATGTAACTTTAGTGATATTTACATACATGTGAATTGACTGTGGGGAAGGGCCATCTGAAAGAAATCAGACAGAATTGACAATTAGACAATTGAAATATGGATGTATGAAAAGCAATCATCTAAACAAGGACCACATAAAGATGCTCAAGAAGGTTATCAAGACAAAAACAATTGTAAGAAACTTAATCCTCAACAATCAATACCATGGTTAAATCTGAGTTCATATCCACTCTCTGAGAGAAAGCTAATCACAGCTGTTTCCCAAAAGTCCTCCTAATAAAATTGGAGTATAAAATTCATAATGAGCTCCATCACAGCAGGAATGGAAACAAAAATCTTTTTTCTTTATCAGCCTCTAAAAAACCAAAGTTACCTGATGTCGACCCTTGCAGATGCCCTAAATTAGCTGAAGCCCTGTGAAGATACATTGATGTGTGTAGGTATTTAAGGCACATGCTTTTACTGTGATAGGTTTGTCATCAGTGGTTGTAAATGTTTGTTGTGCGTGTGCTGTGCACAAAATCAACTCCTTTTTCTGTAAAGATTTTCCTTTTATTAGAATATTCACTATTTTAAGTGAAAATACCTGTATATGAGTTAATGAATGGTCAGAAAACAAAGTTGCTTTTTGCAGGGGACCCATGGGGTGGACAACTTTTTTTAATATAATTAGAAAACTACAGGTACTGTAAGCTTAGATGTGCAATATCCCAGGTTTAACATTTCAGTTTTTGTCATCATTGTAGGCTATTAAAAAATAAATGAAAACCCAATTAAAATACGTAGAAATTGCAGAAGATGGGAGATATAATGTATGGTATGTGTGTCGATGCATGCCAGCAAACATAGGTGTCAGAGCATGAATAATGAGGTGTGATGAGTGTACCTGCACCCCTTTTGATGAGACATAAAATGACTAAAATGTTCTGCTTGACTCTTTTATCCAATGCCAGGATCCTATTATAACATCTTCAGGTTTCTTGTCTCTCGTGGGAATCAAACCCTTTAACCTGTCTGTGTGACTAGTGTCATCGCCTACACACCGAGCTACACAGGACCACATACTGTACATCCTGTACATAAACATGCTGGACTCATCTGCAGCCCTGTGGTTTAAGTGAATTGCTTTTGCCACTACATTTTCGTCTCACACCATGGGGATGAGTCTCTGAGGGCACGTCATTTCCATCTTCTCAGTATCAAATGCTGTGTCCTCCCTAACGAGGTTATGTAAGATTATCTGGTTCAAACCCTCTGAGTTCCCCTTAATTAGGACATCCTCCGACTCTCACTCTCATTCTCTCACTCCCTCTCTTTCTTTGTTAGCACACCATACACTCCTCAGGCATAAACCAGAGGATACGAATCCAAGGTGACTCTTGAGATGCCAAGAGATGCTTAAAAGCAGCTGGAAGGAAGATAATCTTCTCTTGTATTTTTTATTGCAAATGCCCATTGCCTTTTTTGGATGTTTATAGTTCATTAGCTCTGCTCTCGAACAGATTTGAGGGCTTCTTCCAGAGCAGGGTAGAGAAAAAATAATGAAGGATGGCGAGAGCCGCCTCATATTGGAACGGTCCATGTTTCAACGGGGAGGTTTACAGAGGTAAACTAAGTGGGGTGCCCGGGGGTAACAAAATTCCGAGGCCTGGTAGGGAGCTCCCTTTCAAGGTCGATCTGACCTCATTGCTTAGTTTCCATCCTCTGTGAGCTACGAGAGGAGGGTAGGGGAATATGGGTGCAGAGTGACAGCGAGATAAGACCCTCAGAAACAATGCATACCTTTGAACTAAGCACGATAGAGAGGGAACAGAGCAGACATATTCACAGTCTCATTGACAAGTCTCTCAACAGATTGAGACTTTTTTGTGTAGAAAGACTGTAGCAGACCTCTCTTCAAATTTCTCTCACTCCCGGCAACAAGCACTAACCTTTATGAAAATAAATGACACAGCAGCAATGACGTGCAACAACAGGAGGCAGGTGGGTGGCAGTAGGTTGTTTCAGGACGATTGTGGGCTGACTGTGGTACAGTATGTCCGCATGGATGGAGAAATGACTTAATGGAGAGGTTTATTTGAACAGCACACATTTTTGGGGCACATCCCTTACTGCTTTCCACACATGAGAGAGGACAATGAGCAAACAAATGCTGGCTATGGAGAGCATCGTTATGCCACTGCATTACATCATTAGAAGCTAAGTTGGCCATTAAAGGGAACAGGCATGAAGCCTCACGCTGACAACAAATCCATAAATATCATAAGGAGATGACTGGCTTCAGAGAAGCTGGATGGTAAAACCCTCTGTGGTACTCTAACGGCAATGTAGCACATAGCATGCAGAACCAATCAACAACTCTCACTGTGATCAGAATGAAATAAAGCACACGGTCTGGTGGGAAGAAAGCCTCGGCTCATACAGCAGCTGACATTCAGATATCAAATATAATCCTCATACAAACCTGACATTTGAATAGTCCCCTGTCCCATATCGACAGTCACATGTGACATTCCTCATACTGGATAGTCCGTTTCTTCATTCTCCTCATGTCCGGGTAACAATAATGAAATAAATTAGCAATGTAAAGTTCCATCAGTCATGAAGCTGCTGGCTGACTGGGTGTACATTAGAAGATCTATTGATGCGAGCTAGTCACCAGAGAAAATACCCAACCGTGACGTGCGGACCTAGGCACAAAAATAGCAAAGGGGCCCTTGGAGGGATTACACAACAGCCCACGTTTAAGGACGCTTTTCCTCTCTCTCACAGCAAAAGCTGCCTCACACTACACACAAAGTGGGGAGGCAGATATCATGATGCAAAGAGATAAACATCACCTTTCTAGATAGCCGGAATTAATTCATTCCCAGATTCAATCATTTAGTTTAGCCTGAAATTGTGTGATTTGCATGAAGACACACAATCATTCAGGTACACACATTCATTAACTATTATGATCTATATACAGTACATCAGTTGGACAGAGCATGTGAATGTAAGCAGAGCAGTGAGAAATGCATAAGTGACAGGCACTCTGAAAGACACTAATCACATGGTGCAGCAGCTCTGAATATACATTTCCTACAGCGTGAGCCTATTCAGTTTGTATATTGAGAGGAACTCAATGAAAAGACAGCATGTGGCTGGCTGTGAGGATGCTGCAAAAATTAGACATGTTCTCTGAATTCTGAGACACCCACAGCCTGTTCAGAGCCAGTTCTTCCCATCACGACAGGATTTGCTTTGTGAATGGAGAGAGTCGTGATGAGGGTATCATTAACACAGCAAAAACTAGGACAATACTGCAGATTATGTGCAGCTGCAAACCTCATCCTGTGAATCAGATGTATGAGTTCAGTGTGACGTAGTGATATTACAGCTTCTACATTAATGCAACTTCTGAAAATCATATTATGTGATTTAACCAAAAATGAATTCACATATACTATTTATAAAAGCTCAAAGTCGCAGACTATATTGTAATTTTTCTGTATTGCAAAGTAATATTTTTTATTTACAACTGAAAACTCTCCTCAAGTAAATGCTGTTGTATTATATTTGAAATTGAGACTAATTGCCTACTTACATCGTTAAGTTGTCTCAATTTCATGTTGTGGTACTTTTTACTCCCCCACGTGTGTTTGACCTGTGCAGTTTGTTTGCAGATAAAGATTTTACATGCAAAACATTTGTGAGACTACATTAAACTGCTCTAAATCAAACTACCTACATTAAATACTCCGCCTGAGCACCACCTGGATCAGCCTCAGGTAGAGCTCATGACAAACCACTGAATTTGACTTGACTTTTAATTTGAAATGATGGTTGGTTACGTGCCAAAACAGCTCATAAACTTCCTTACCTGCCAAAATCCATTTCTGTCATAATTAGTTTAGACTTAATACAACAAACTGGGTCTTACCACTGATTTAAATGGATTTATGATCCCTCCACCTCAGTCATTTGTGTGAAACTTTGGCCTTTCAACACAATATAATTTACGCAACTATAAATACTTCACCCGCTTTGACCATCCTCCTCAGTTTCACTCGGTGCCATTGGGTGAGAACAACTGGGTGCCTCTAAGAATAGGAGTCCTTGGCTTTGGGCTATGGGTAAGGCATATTCAACAGAGGTCTTACTCTTTAACATAAAGCTTACACAGCTTTAAACGTATGTAACGATTTACAGTTGAACTTCACCTCTGAGTTCAGAATCCTGTGGCAAGCCTTTATTTCCTGCGCAGCAAAATTGTAATTTCACAGTGCATGTCCTTTACAAAACTTCAGCTCGCTGTGTGCCAAAAAAGCAGTGAATGCAGAGACTGTATTGACAGAGTGCCTCCACAGTATGGAATTGCAGGGAGCTATTATTAGATATTGCCTCTAACAAGCTGAAGATGAAGTTGAAGCTAACTAACTGCACTGCAGCTGAGATCCATTATGCTGTATTCAGTATCTAGAGGAGCAGCACTAAAATGGCTGATACTCAATGTGCAGTGAAGGTCAAGTCGCCCATCTCTATAAATATAATGGTCTGTCCCCCGGGATGTTCCACACTGCTTGGCATTTCCACTATCTAAAACTACACCGCGCCGGCTCAAATCTGCCACAAATTTGCATGTGATTGAATGCCACACATGCACCCGACTACTAGCAGGCCTCTAACGATATTAGTGCTAAAACAGATGGGAGGGGAGAGAGACAGAGGGGACAACACACACACACACACACACAGAGAGAGCGAGAGAGAGAGGGAATGTTTATGAATGGAAGGAATGAGGTTTTCCTCCCAGCTGGCTGTAGTGGTCATATGGCTGCCTGAGATATCACTTACAGGGGACACTGAACACTGCAGGTTGAACAAACAACTGATACAAACAGCAATAAACACTGCACAAAACCTAAGGCCCCCTGCAGGTCTTCACTTCTTACTTGATGCATCATGAATTCATTCAAACAAAACTTCACCTGACTCACTTTTTGATCAATCGACCATCGTTTCATTTATCCGCCTCTTTAAGTCAGCCTCTCAAACCAGGCGTACTTATCGCTATTATCACAGCAGTACCTGAAAATAATCTGACATGATTGTGTGTTTCCATGGCAACCATGCCAACGTCTGTTGCAGTTTCCCAGTTCCTGTCTACATATATAATTACCAGCACAGACCACAGCACCAAGACTGCAGGAATGAGTGGAGAAAATGGGCTTCAGCCACACAGTGCTTTAATACAGAGCTACTTGCAGTGTAAGTATAGTATAGAAAATATAAAGTATGAAGTCGTGCATAAAGAAAAGACAAATATTCTCTGTATCTATCATATAAAATGCTTTCTTCATTTAGGTCTAGGCAATTATGTCTAGCCATATTTTTCCCACATATATATCACAACATGACAAATGTATGCAAAATCAAATGTCCAATGTACATTATTACATCACATTAAAGACTTGAAAGGATTAATTGAAAAAACTAACTAGTCAATTGGCTGGTTTTCTTAGCCTTCTATACTGTGTACTTTTACACTATTTATCTGAGATTTTATAGACAATTAATCCAAATAAGGAATCCCTCATTAAGGAGAACAGAATACAAATTATTTGATTAGTGTGTTCACTGACATCTTCAACACCTCATTGGAGACATGCCACGTGCCAGCCTGCTTCAAAACCTCCACCATCATCCCCGTCCCCAAAAAGCCAAGGACCACAGGACTTAATGACTACAGACCCGTCGCCTTGACCTCTGTGGTAATGAAG
>JAVQJD010008410.1:0-36363 GCA_036023655.1 Nannoperca australis | reverse complement strand
GTTGTGGAAACCGGGTTTTGAAAGGGGTTGGGGGCAAAAAGGTTTGGGCCCCCCCCCCCCCCCCCCAGCACTGGTGCTAGAAATACTTTATTCACCCCTGAAACATTACATTTAGTGACACTGCAGCTTGTCGACTACAGAAATTCAGTGCTTTACTTTATTAAAAAATTTTTCTGAGGTGAGCTTGCAGCGCTCAGTTAGCTTTTCTGGTAACTTATGAAAATGTCTTCTCTAAGTAACAGCTGCTGCAGCAGCAACCACAGTGTCTCTTTGTGTGAAATTTTAAAAGGCTAAATGATCACTCAGTCACAAAGATTATAAAACTGCTGCTGCTGGTGACGCCCGCAGGCTGAAACTTTGTTACGGAGTTCAGTCTGCTTCATGCTTCGATGTACATGCAGGTGTTTTAGCTTCAACGTCTGCTCCGACATCACTGACTGGTGCTACAAGAGCAACGCGCTCCATGTTCTCCTTCTTCATTTAAAGGCGTAGTTTGACATTTGTGGCGGAGAGTTGGATGAGAAAGTTGATACCACTCTTATATCTGTACGGTAAATATAAGGCGTCAGCTGGTTAGCTTAGCTTAGCATAAAGACTGGGAAAAGGAAAACTGTCCAACAAAATGCGCTCCCCTCCCCGGATCCCGCTGTGTTGACGTGGAAGTGGAGTGTTTCTCTGACTAAGGGTCCGAACTACGAGATAAGTCGCACGTCTGGACTCAGTCAGCGACGTCACAGCAGCTGTTTCCCATCAGCCGTCAAACACAGAACCCCTGAAACAGGCTTTTATCTCAACAGACACTTTGACTTGTCACAGCAGGAAAAACGCAGGCGTTCACTAATAACCAGTAAGTCCTGACCGTTAAACTGGAGCGGCTAAATGGAAGGCCCTGGGTTTTTTTGTTGTAAATGAATGTTATTGTTTCCACCTGTGCTTTTCCTGCTGTGACACGTCTGCCATGAAGAGGGTCTATGCCTGGTTTGTGTTTAGTGCTGCAAAAGCACAGCGAAGCATCGTCGGTTCACTTTTCCAATAAGAGATTTTCTCACTTCCCTGCAGTCGCTTCCATCCATGCAGATAGTTTGAGTTTTAGTAGGACTGCAGCTAATAATCGTTTTTATTATTGATGTATATATAAAACGTCAGCAAAGAGTCCCCATAATAATCAGAACCCCCCTCCCTTTTAAATGGCTTGTTTTCTGACCAGATGTCCAATTAACGTAAAAAAAAAACTATATATATATATAAATATTCACATTTGAGAAACTGGAAACTGGAGTTTGAACAGCATTTCTTGAGTGAAAACATTGATTTATTATCAAAAGTTTCCATTGATCGAACGATTAATCGAATAATCGCTGCACCCTCAAGGTGGAAGCTGTAAAAAGTGACATTTGAAAAATTCAACAGCAACACATCGTTAAACAAACAATGTCCCTGTTACTGTAGATAATCCGCAGAACAAACTGTTGCATAACAAGGACATGGTTTCTGAAAAGGAAATTTTTCAGATTTATTTTCCAAATGTCACGTTTTCATGCTGTAAGCTCCTCCAACGATTCCATTTAGCTTAATTGTGTTGGCGAGGAGGCAGACGTACTCCAAACCTGGACCAATAAAACCACAATCTGCAGTCCTGTACCTCTAAAGGTAAGAGGGTGAACGCACCTTTCAAGTTGAAACTGCGGTGCGTTTTTTAAATCTCAGAACTTGACAACAGAGGTTTAAAAAAAAATCTAAGTAATTATGTAAAGCCAGTGCTTCACTGGCTTTTCTTCAAGGATATATTATTCTTCACCTTTGTACTCTGAACTCGCTGTGTTTCAGCTGAGGAGGTGAAAGAACGGACGGACGCGGTGGTTGAGCAGTTTCACAGACCTTTCTGCACTTTGTAAGACTGTTGATTGACTCTGAAGTGGAGCATTTCCTCTTCACTGAGCCATATCTTATTTTGAAGGCCACTTAATCTTTGGATCAAAGAAACGACATTATTGTACGAGTCTACAGTCATTAGTTTACTGTGTAAATATCTTAATATATATATATATTTAGTTAAAGCTTGATGTACATGTGCCTGAAAGTGCATGGCTTTTATTGGAGGAGGAAGAGCGTCTTTGTGTGCACCCAGACACGTGAAGTCAAGCTGAAGTTTTCTCTCCGGTCACTTGATCATGTGATTTCTGACTTTCCCTCTTGCTACTGTTGCTTTACACCATCGTGGCGTGGGAAGCCAGGCTCTCACCGTTTATTCACTTTCTCTCTTATTTGTGTTTGTTTTGTCAAAAAGCTGCTTTTTTTTATTTTGAATGTTCCCACAATGCACTGTGCATTATTTGACATGTACATTTCCTTGTTGTGTAATAAATAAAATGTTTTACGTTCTTGGAAATGACCACATCTTCGTGTTTTCTGTCTCCCGTTACTTTGCATTTTGGATCTCAGATGATGCGTCGTCACATTGAGGTAATGTTAACTTTGTCTTCAAGATTAAAGGACGATTATGATTTATTGGTTATAATAACAAAGTTGAAACGTCAGTTTTGATTGAGTGTTGAGGCTTATTATCCATCCCATCCATTCATTTCCCACCTGTAACGCTGGGCCAGCTCGCTGTGGCAGCAGGCTTGCCGAGGTAGCCCAGATGTCCCTCATCATAGCCACGTCCTTCAGCTCCTCCTGGGGGATCCCGTGATGTTTCCTGGCATATGTACTTCCTCCTGCGTGTTCTGGGTCCGCCCTGCAGTCTCCTCTCACCCTGTCACTACAACTAGTGTTTTCTTTTCTGTCAGGGATCAACACCAAGACTGTGCCTTTTGTTGGTGAGGCCTAATAACTTCATGGACCGTGTTACTGAAGTTGTCAGGTTACTGAAGTTGTTGTGTTGGTTGTCAGGGCTGTTTGGTCTCATCCTCAGTTGATCCCTGGCTCGTATTATTACCTTGCTGAGGACCAGAAGACACTGTGCTAATGTGGAACCAAAATGCAGCCCGTAGGAAGCCGGTCGCCCGTCCGTCTCTGCTTCTCATGCATGTACGTGTGATTAGACTGAATACGTCTGATAAACTAAACGCTGCGGTTTCCAGTCGAACCCCGCTGCTCCTTGTTTCCACGCTGGAGGAAGAACCTTAACGTTCTCTCCTTGTCTCTGGATTTAATCACCCGGTTTTCCTCAAAGCTCAAACTGCTGGAATGGAGAGAATAAAGCCAGATTATGAGTGTGGTGATCTGATGAGTCTTTTTATAGAAAGAATGTGGAGGACTGCTCACTTTTGTAAAGCTGTTTATGTAACAGCAGATAGCACTGTTCCACATGAAAGCCCTGTTACAGCATCACATCTCTCCTCGACATCTCCGTGTGGCTTCTGGCATTTCACTCTGCTACAGCAAAACAATTTGTTCAGGTTTCCTATTATTCACTGCTGCAACATAAAAAAAAAAGACGTCCTGTTGGCCCCTCGACTGTGTTATTTTCATAACCCCGGATGACAAAGCCGGATTAATGGGTTAACAAGACAACCTTTGCTTTATATTTCAGTTTCACACAGATGGCTGGTTGTTTTTGACTGTAAGAAAACCAGAACACGGAGCGTCTGTGACGTCGCCCACAGCTGTCTGAAGGGATGTTTCAGTTCTTGGCAGTATCATGATCAGAAACTGGAGCCAGAAAATACGATTGTCTGCAGCTCGGAAGGATTGTGAGATAAATATGAGGAGTTGTGAGATTATTTAAAAAAAATTACGTTCTGTTACGTACATTTGTACTCATTTTTAAAAGGTTTTTCTATATTTCTATATAATTATCTTTTGAGAAATATTGTATACTTTTACCTATTTGAGCCTGAACAGTTACAAACTATCTGAGACGTTTTAAAGGGAAATCTCCCTTTGGTGGAACTGCTAACAACTCAAAGACCATGCTTCTTTTTGGTAAAGGGTTTTAAGTTATATTTTTATTTAATTTGAAAAGTAAGCGGCAACTACAGCTGCTTTTGTCACATTAAAAGTTGTATATTGCACAAGTGTGAAAACTGCCATGTTGTCCATACATATACATGTTGCCACGAGACGAGCCGGCTAAAAGGATTCTGGGTAATTACATGTAGTGACGTGCTGATGAGGAGCAGAGACATCACACTGACAACTCTTCAGAAAAGAAAAAGCATCAGCCAATGACTTGGTCTAATCTTTATATACATGATAGTTAGTCACCAGTTACAATACACATATTTATATTCTACAGGAACACAGATAATACAGGTACTCAACGTGTGTTTAACTTTTTTTGTTTTGTTTGTTTTTTAAACCTAACCTGCGTGTTGAAGAAGAGCCAATCATGGGGTTTGTCTTCACGCCTGGAGGACAAGAAGGAGAGGGCTGCTGGACTGGACCAATCGCAAACCCTCAGTGAGATCCCCCCACGTCCCAAGACATACTACATTTGAACAGAGCGCACACGTCCAAGAAGTCCAAACTCAAGGAAGTCTTTTCAAATGTACTCAAACTGCAGAGGAACGTCGATTACAAGTGAAACGTCCCGCCTCCTTTATCACAAAGGAATGCTTCACAACCATTGTTTCACAGGTCATTTACGTTTAACTAGCTGGCCACAGACTTCTTACAGGAAGATGTAAGAGTGTGTTAAGTGAACTTTCCCACAGGCAGCAGATTATGACTCATAATCCTATTCTCTAAAGGGATTAAAACAAACGGGAAATTGACTTTAGGAACTCAGCATTTATGCTCCGTGACCTTTCAAGTCCAGAAAGGCTGACAGAACTAATATTTAGTTGCACCCTTCAGCAGAAGACAAACCCTCAGAGAGCCTTTTAATGCAACGTCATTATTGCTTGCAGAGAAAAAGAAAAAAGCTTTTTTTTTGTGCACACAGACACACAGTGCAGATTCATGGAGGGCCCTATAGTTAGACAGTGATTATGGGAGAGCACAGCTGAACTTCAGCTTGCTTTTATCATCAGGGGAGGGAAACATCCGACTCGAGAGGACGCTTCAGTGCAAGCAGAGCTTGAGCGACGGAGGAAGTGTGGGTTTCTCGAGCTTAGGTGGAGGATTTACCACGAGGAATGATGGCTTGAACGCTTTTATTGCTCGTACAGTGACGACTTCTGGCGATTTGCGATCGGATGAGTAAGACTATAACTATTTGACAGGGTTTCGGTGAAAGCGACCCGTGGATATAGTGTCACTGAGCACTGTTGTGATCCGTCTCTCTCCCTCCAGAGAGTGCAGCGGCGCTGAGCTCCACACCAACACTGAACCCCTGCTGTGAAACTACATCAGTGATTTGAAGAAAATCAACAGCGAATCACAGGGGACAGAAAACTACTGCTGCACTGCACAGCTGCTCCGAGGTGTGGCCCCGAGCACAACATGCTTCAGTCTGTGCAGAGCAGCTTTCCACGGCAGCACAGATCTGCCACCGTTTACACACAAAAAGATCTTGTTATAATGAGAAAGCATCTCGTAAGAAGGAATCCCGTTTTGAAGTGAACTTTTCAAAGAATGTTTCTCTGTAAGAGAAGCACAGCCTCCTTGTTTATTACTGAGTAAAGACTCCTGATACAAGCATCTCATTTTGAACACTTTGTCATAATAACCAGATCCAGGGTTTTCTCCCACTGTGGCAGCTCTGCTGTGTGTGATCAGTGTTAAAGATCTAACCATCTTCCCCAAACACCACGCCAGCTCAGTTCTCTAATCCACACCATGCTAACAATCTAACACCTGCAGAGTTGGAATGAAAACATTCAAACTACTGATATCACTTTTATTGGCAAGTTGTTGTTTTTTTTTTAAGGCTGGTACTGATAAAACATTTTAAATTGAAGCTGCAGGTCGGAGATAAAGTATTTCAAGCGGATAATTAACATCGTTATGTACGTTTCCCCCAGCTCATGTCAGGCGAAGAAAGCAGGGTACAACAGTAGCTATGCCATGATATGACACTACAACTCTTTCAGTGAAAGCCAGACTGGTTCAACACCTTTATATATTTTAGCAGCTCCTGAAGGCAGAGGCAGCATTTACAGACCGATGCCTCCCAAGAGGTTCAATAACATCACATCCCCACCACCACCTCAGTCTGGTGGTGGAAGATTTGGGTCAATATCATGTCAATATCTGACCCAACAGTCGGGCCTCTGGAGCATGGATCAAAACCACTGATTAACAAGACAGAATTATTATATATACACTCCTCCAGCTCACTCAACTCACAATTAGTACTCATAATATACATACGCATCCGTGCCTAAGTGAATATTTGACATGACTGTGATTTCCATCTTCTGATACTTCACCCATCTTCTTCGGGTGTCAACCAACACTTCTGGAGACGGTGACTGTAGTCAAACTTCCACAAAGGGATCTAGTGGCTTCAGTTTGTTGCGAGTCTCGACGGTACATTCCTCATAGATAGATGCCCCGCAGAAAGAAGAATCTCCCAAAGAAACACTACCTCATGTCGACCCACTTCCCCCGAGTCTCTGAGGACGTTCTGGGACACGAGGTACATTCTGCTCCACTGACAGTCTGATGCTCTTCACCAGTCAGCCCGCAGGATGGTTCCAGGTGAGTGAAATGAAACAATGGAGCTCTAACTCTATGGTGAGTCCCCCGTCTATCAGAAAGACCCAAAGGGGGAAGGTGGTGGTGTGGGGGGGAGGTAATGGGATGTGTCAAGGATAACAAGCCAGTACCCGCTGCCTGATGAATCACCTGTTTTTGATTCGCACCTTCTGGGTGTTTCATCAGCCAGTTACTGGGCCAGGAAAGTGGAGGCACGATTTACAGAACCTGCTCGTTAACATCCTGACATTTGGAAATTCACTGCATCAGACAAAGAATGGGGAATAACCATGTTACAATGTTCAAGGAATGTCAAAGAATAAATGCCATAAAGTGCCCAAATGACCTTTCGGTAAGCCCTACCCCGAACAAAGATTGGCCAATCATAGCTTAGCAACTGTAACTAGGCGTGGCAGGCTTGTCAAACTGTCGAAACGTGTGCATGGGGTTGTAGTATATGGAAACACGTGAAAAGTGTAAGAAAACATTAAACAGTGTGTTTGTCTGCGCTAACAAAAGAGCAAAATGTTAGCATGTCCGGCTAACTAACTTACTATCTACAGTAGTAACAATAAAGCTAACAATTAGCTAACTACATTATTTTGTGGGGTTGCAGGACAATGCTAATCCATCGACCCCGGCCCAATCTTGCGTACCTGAGATAGTGTTACATTTCTCAGTTCATTTATTGATCTTAGATTTTCCCCTATCAGACTGTATTGTGTGTAACACTGGGGATAACTAGCTCTACCCTCAGTTATTAACAATGCTGCTCATTTACTTTCATGTCTTCTACCTGGATCATCAGCTAGTGAGGATGCTAACTGTTTGCCTGGGACTTGTAGTTTTAGCCTTACCTTTTTTATCATTAGGCTATGTCACGTACAATATGTACCCATCAAGGGCATATCTGAGACCTTTGTACGGGGTTCTTGTTTTAAAATCGACCGGATACAGAGTATTCAACCAACTCATGGAGCTAACCCAAATTAGCTAGCTAGCTACAAAAAAAATTCTAGTGAATAAAATTATAAGCTACTTTTGTTTAACAACTGTGTGAAATTGAGGACTTCATTGTTCCAAATATATAATTTTAAACTGCATTATGTGCTGTACGAAGCTACAAGCTAGCCAGGCGTAGCAACAGCAACTGAGGGGACGGGGCTTAGAGAAAAGTCAGTGTTTTACAAATTAAATATCGTAAGATGCAACCAAAGGAGTTTAAGCATGTTAATGTAAACGGGCATTTTAGGTTGAAAGTGAAAGTGACATATGATTTTATAGTTTCCGTTGAAATTGTGTGGTATAGTTAGTTTATAGTCATCATGTGTGGTTAGATAGAGTAACGCTATTGTGTGTATTCGAAAGAAAGTTACACATTTAGAGTCTTTCCACAGATTAGTCTCACCAAGTTAACTGAGTATGGGTGCTATTATATTTGATCATATATCGATTGGATGATTATTATTTGATGATTACATAGTTGTTTGTTGAGTATGATTATTAATTAGCATTAAAGAGGAAGTCTATAGAGTGGATTACCTACCATATTTGCTGTTAGAGATATGAAACCAATGAATAGTATGATGGCATATCACGGCAATAATCCTCGTCTTTTAGGATAAGACGTTTTAACTGGAGAGGGATCTCAAAACCAGAGAGCCAGGACGAAGCAGGACTGACGGAGGTATGTCTAAGAAAACGTATAATATTCATACATAATTGGTGTAACATATGTATCCTCTGCCTTTCTTTTTGATACAAAGACAACGTCCAATCCTGAGAGACGAACACTGTGACCAATTATATTTAGGGATACAACGGCGACTGGATCCGCCCACTTACTGCCAAAAAGGAAAACTACTACACTAAGTATGTTTTTCTCCTTGCAGGCTACAATATTACTCATGCGAGTGTCATGAAAGCTGGCAAAAATTATATGTAGGATTGAATTTGCACACGCAGATTTTGGCAGTGATATGCCGTCATAGAACATCGACAGAAAACTTTTGGCTTTTGTGTTTAAGCCAGGTGTTACAGACGAGTGCAGACTTGAGTTTGAACATTCCTATGACTTGCTAACATATCTGAAGTGCAGATGTGGCTCTCCATTGTTAAATCTAGATCAGATCAGAGAAAGATCCAATTATAAAGGCGCTGAGGGGCCATGGGAGCCAGCCTCCATTGATTTATTCTGACAGTGGGAGCTGTCTTGCAGTTGGTGATGACCGGGGTGTTCGCTGTGTAGCGTTGTTTCTGAGGGGCTCTTAACACCACAACTTTATTTACAGATAGAAAACTTTTACCTCAGGCTAATGAGACACACAAATGTGCTGATTCTCTTGTTGTTGTTTTCGGGAAACATGCTTATTAACTTTCTTGATGAGAAGTTTGATGCCACTCTCATGTCAGTCTGTATGAAGATACTGTAAAGCCAGCAGCTGCTTAGCTTAGCATAAAGACTGAAAAGAGGGGAAAACGGCTTGCCAGGCTCTATTAAAGGCAACTAGATCCAGCTACCGCCACCTCTAAAGCTCACTTATTAACACAGTATTGTTTAATTGTTTAATGCACACACAAACAGAAATGTTATAAATACAAATTGTTGGCACCTTTTCTTACTTTTTAGAATTGGGCAGAGCTAAACTGCAGTTCCCCTGCTTCAAGTTCTTAGATTGGAAGACAACTGTCACTGATTTTGAAACGAGAACCAGGTAAATGGCTCTGCTTCCAGTCTTTATGCTGAGCTAATTAGCTTCTGGCATCATATTGAACCCACAGACCTGAGAGTGGTATGGGTCTTCTCATCAAACTCAAACTTAACGAATTTCCCAAAGTGTCTAACTGCTCCTTTAAAGTAGCCTTCAAAGTCATAATATGACCTGACTGAAAGCACAAGCCAGACCTGTCCTTAATGGTGAAATTAACACACAAATTTAGTAATTAGTGACTTTGTGTAAAGGAAGTAGGCTTTAGTAACACATATGGAAGGCACGTGTTTTGCAGCTTTCAACCATCCTGGCCCAAATTGAAATGGTTTGCACTTATTAAGCCTGCCTGAAAATAATTCTGTTCAATGGGTCTCGTGTAAAAGCAAATGTACTTGGAATACTAGCAATAACTACGTGGCCCATGAACAACTATAACAAAAAAATAGTAGATCCCCGTCTGGAAAACTGGACTACATGAAGCATTTATTCAGGTAAATGACTGCTAATCTTTTATAATCCGGTGTTTAGTGCTTTTATCTGTAGACAAATGGTCGCTTGATAATGGCTGGGTCATCGACTGTAGAAGAAGAACAGCATGTGCCTTCAGTCTCGTAAACCAGGAGCGGCAATCGCTCCGGCCCCCTCTGTAAACTTTATTAATCTGCCACCAGAGGATTACTGACGGGGGACAAAGAGGCAAGCGAGGGCCATTACAGCTTAATTGAATGCTCGGCCGCTAAACTTTCTCGACAGCAAGACAAAAGATAATATGTGTCACCTCAGCCTGCGTTTACAGCCGGGCGACATAAAACAGGAGGAGAGAGAAGCGATGAAGCCGAGTTATCACACAACCTCAACCTCTTTTACTTTGCTAGTGTGACCTGGAGGCTGTTCTTTCTCTCGGATGCACAGATACATGTGCGTTAATGAGTCATTAAGGGATGACGCACAAAAGTATAAAGAGTGCCCTTTAAACTTTGTGGGAACGGATCGGCGTGGCCAATATTTTCGGGCTAATATAGCTTAACAAATATCTTGGTAGTGGCGTACACATCCTCCGACAGGTAACAAGAAATGATGGTAGAGAATGCCAAAAATATGTTTGAAGTTACTGAAACTGTCTCTTTTACATAGCTCGTCCAGCAGGGAGCGCTGACAAGTTTATTTTTTTCAACTGTAACATGTTCATTTATTTAATATATATATTGTGTTTATGTTAAAAGACCAAAGTCGGAGGATAAATCATTATTGGATTTAAACCAAAATCTTCAATACTGAGAGCTCAGTCGGTCAGCTGTAGTTCGACCCAACACCGACCTCATTAATGCTGTTGTGGCTGTGAGGGAGCAAATCCTTGCAGCCAGGTCAGCCAGGTCAGTAAGCTGTGAGATACATGTTCTCTTTCTGCGCATACCCAGGAGCAACACTTTCCCTTCCTGTCCGAAATACAGCATTTCTGTCTGACTGCGAAGCAAACAAGCGTTTAGATTTAAACTTGCACATGTGTTCAGACTGAATGCAAGTTATCTTATCCCTTAGTGCTGAGGAGCTTTCATAGCCCAATACAGAGTTAAGCTCCAGCTAGCTAACAGCGTGCACTGAAAGTGAGTCCAGGGGATTGATTTTAAAATGCATCTTTCTGTTATTTGCCTCTAAACCCTCTCGATTATCCCCGTTCATGAAGCAGAGTCGCAGTAAACTGAGTCTGTTGTTTGTCTTTTCACCGACTTTGTATGAAATGGCGCTTAAAGATTCATTTCACATTCAGTCTGAACACATCTTAATTAACCTGCATTAACCTGCATGGTCACTATGGAGAGGATGCAGTTTTGCACTTTACCTACAGCATTAAGGAGCAGGGCTTGTGTTTAGTGGGCCGGCTGACATTTGGAAACATTTGGTCTTAGGACAGAGAGCATCGCTGCTCCAACAGAGATGCAATTATCACGTAATGACTGCAGGAGCCACAACTACCTACTAACAAAGAAAGACGTGTTGTTGAAGGCAGAGGTGGATGGGTGGGTGGGTGGGTGGGTGTGTGTGTGTGTGTGTGGGGGGGGGGGGGGCTGAGGGGCAGGGAGCAGGACTGAATAAATGAAGGACATGGTTTGGTTTGGGGTCACCTCTTCAGATGGTGGCATTGTGGGGCAGTTGAGGGACTGCCACTCCGGGCCTCCGGTTGGAGTCGCGCTGCATGTAGGGCAGCAAGTGGCCGGATGGTAACAGGCCTAGCAGCTCCTTGGATGTGCCCGGCCACCTCCGACCCCACCGGCGACTACCATAACCGAGCCTGCGGCTTCGCCTCACTGACTGGCCTAACAGCATGGCTGTCTGGGGCCACAGTGGGTCCGTCAAGCTAGAGATGCTGGCCTCCTGAAAAGGGATACAGGACCTGCGCCTCGGGGGGCGTTCTTCTCGGTAGATGTGGGAGGTTGTGAAGAGGTTGTGGCTAAAGTCGAAGCACGGCTGCCACGAGGCCTGGATCAGGGAGATGCGGCCCTCCAGCGACGGCCCCAGCAGGCTGAGGCTAGTTCTGTCCGTCAACGAGTCCGTTCGGTCTTCGTAGCTGAGGTCAGCGGGGGCCGAGCACTGCTGCAGGGGCCAGCCTCCGCGACCCTTCCCCCCCATGTCCGCCGTGCTGCCTCCCTCGCCACCGCCGCGCTCTACCCTGACTGCCTCGTCTTCCTCCTCCTCCTCTTCCTGTTCCTCTGCCTCCACCACCTCCTCCTCCTCCACTTTTCCCTCCACCACACCCTCCTCGTCATCCTCTGTGCCGGTGGGTGGCGGGGACCTCGGGTCCCGCAGGAAGACCACTATGACGGTGATATTATCGCTAGAGCCTGCATCACGGGCGGAGGCCACCAGCTTGTGGGCTACCATGGTGGTGTCTCCAGTGTTCTCCTGGAGGTGATCGCTGACAACCCGCACCGCCTCATCGGGATTCACTGTGTCCCAGAAGCCATCACAGGCCAGAATCAAGTAGTCTTCTGTACCGTCCAATGGGAAGATAGCATGGTCTGCATCACCACAGATGTAGGGTTTGTGCTCCGAGTCGCCTGTCGACACAGGTAACAGGTTATTCTGTTAGGGCCTGATTAGCATTCATTTACATATATAGTGTACACAGTACATGTGACTAGGCTAATAGTTTACCTATTGCTCTGGATACAGACAGACTGCCGTTAACCCTCCATGTGCCAAACCAGATCACACAGCCTCCCAGAGCCTCGATCCTCAGCTTCTCATCCTGCAGACACACATGAAGCAGAGTTGGCTTTAGTGGTGTCTAGTACATCCCATCCTGCCAACAATTGACTAAGTGCAGTGCATTACGCGCCTCTGTTGTACACTTCAGTGATAGTCAACCCCACACAACTGAACAGTGAAGAATGTTACGTCATGTTGTTCCTTGGAAAAAGAAGTGAAGTTTGATCAAGATCTAACAGGTTGAGCTGCATAGCGTGTGGATAACATTTCCCAAAATGTCCAACTGCTGCTCTGTGTGCATCATGTCACTGTTTTAAGGTTATTGGTGTAAAATCTCTGAATTCAGTAATGTCAAGTACACCACCACTTAATGAATGTGAGCTAACTGCATCGTTGTCTCTATAGAAAACCAGGTTGACTTTTCTCTGACTCTAACTGATCCTATTAATGTAGAAACAACACGAGTTTGTAATTATACTTTATATACCTTTCTATACCTAGAACCCAAATACAGGCCTGTAGTTAATTCATGGTGGTATATACCGTCTCAAAATCTGCTAATCCACCCAAATTCATCATTGATGTTCATTCGAGTGAAAGACTTGTGCCTGAAGGTGTGTGAGGACGTGTAAGGTGTGTTACCTCTCGGTCTGGTTTATGTGGTTTCATCAGCTCCACAACCTGTCCTTTCCTGACCAGAATGACCTGGGAGTCTCCCAGCCAGGCCACATACAACATCCGACCCCGCAGGAACGTCACCACGCCTGTTGTGCCGCAACGCAGGTGCTGCCGAACACAGACACGTGTTAACTGTATTCAGCTCATCCCTGTCTCCAACCCCCGCTCACTCCTCCCAGGCCATGCACTTTCTTCCAACTCCCCAGACTCGCCACCCTCAAGCTTTTCCACTAGACTTCCCTCATCCGCCCTGCAGTCACCTGACCTCCTGCTCATCCCAGACCCTTTGCTCCTTTGCCAGTTACTCAGTTTTGACAGTCGAACCTGGACCAGCCCACCTGCAAGCTTTACTTATGCACAATAAATGCCTCTTCTATCTGCGTTTGGGTCCAGTCCCCATTGATCTGCATAACTCACTGCACAAGCAGTAAAAGTAGTAACAGTAATAGCTGTGCAGTAGCAGAAGTGATAGTAGAAGCATCAGCAGTAGTAGCATTAGTAGGTGTAGTAGTACTGTAGCATTGGTAGTGGTAGCGGTAATAATAATAGCAGCAATAGTAGTATTAATATATGTAATAGTAAAAAATGCATTTCAGTTGACATAACATAAAGTTACTGGTCTGTATCGTTCAATGTAAATAACTCTGCATGGGTTTGGTCCTTTGCAGGTGAGGTTACCTCCCGTGAAGCCTTCTTCACGAAGCGCTCGTCAGTGACCTTGAAGGCTTTGCAGAGGGCCTCGATGGGGTCCTGGCCGAAGGATTCCTGGTGAACTAAGTTAACGTGGAGGTGGTTGGCAGCATAAATAGCGGCGTCCACGCCACCGTGACCGTCAAACACAGCAAAGTAAGCCTGTTCTTCCTGATCCTGAGAGACAAAGCCAGTCGGTCACGTCAAGTTAAATGAACACATAGCCCCATTAACACTACAGGTCTGCAGTTAGTAAATATCATCTGATCTGAGTATTTGCAACCTTTATATATTTGAAAAATGAACCTCTGATTTATAGTGTGTTCATTCACTATGAGAAGCTCTAAAATCGGAGATAGAAGACAATAACAAAATATGCACATGGTGAAAAAGACAATATGAATTTGAAAGCTCCTTTAAATAAAAATTAGCACAATAGATTTTACAATGGTGACTTTAACGCATTAATATCCTGATAATAGGAGAATGAATGACAAAATAAAACCTAAAACAAGATCAGAGAGAACTTTCTATATCCAGAGGGAAATTGTTTTGCAGAAGTTGCAGCACAAAGTAGGACAAATATAAAATATCAATAAAGGTGCAAGAATAAAAATATCAGATATCCAAAACATACACGATTCCAAAAGTATAAACAAGGTTAACAGTAAGGATTGTAAGTTGCTGGTATCTCCAGTTGCATATAGATATGAATGTTGTTGAATGCATGACTTCTACTTGTAACAGAGTCTTTCTACACTTGGTATTGCTACTTAAGTAAAAGATTCGAGTACTTCTTCCACCACTGTCAGTCGCCACCATGAACTCTTTCATCGCCACTGACAGAATGATAAAAGGGTTTTATACCAGCTGGCCTGAGAGTGGTGCCGCAGCGCTGAGCTTCTGCATGCCGTGGTGGAGGTCGTGCCCACCTGAATGTTGAAAAGTGTGTTGAAGTCGGGGATGATGATGTGCTTGTCCTCCATCTTGCGCCTCATGTTCTTGATGGCGTGGATGGAGGTTTCGTAGTACGGCTGCGGACGGCGGTGGAAGGGCAGCTCCTTCAGCCAGAGGCAGCACATCTCAAACAGTCTGTTAAACACCAGCCGGGCTAACGTCACAGACTCCATCTCTAACACACACACACACAGAGAGATTATCAGTCAGTAAGAGCTTCTTTATTCTACTCAAGGTAATAAGTCATAGCACTTTGTTGTTTGCAGCTGAAGTTTGGATTCCAGCAGTGACCCTTTGAAAAAATATCAAAACCTCCACAGCAGCTTCCCCAACCTCTCTTCTAGTGCAATCCACCTCTACTGTAAGCATGTTCAGTGTGCTCCAGATGATCGCCACTTTTTATTATGTATTTATTTTGTTCCTTTGACGAGGAAGATTAAAATTTTTCTAGGACTGCAAATAAGGATTATTTACGCTGAATTAATCTACCAATTATTTTCTATATAAAGTGATTGATCGTTGTCTGTGAAATGAAAAAAATGCTTATCACAATTTCTCAGAGTCCGAGGTGACTTCTTCAAACATCTTGTTTTGATATTCAGTTTCAAATTGATATAAAACAAGAGAAAAGCAGCAAATCCTCACATTAGAGAATCTGAAATTCATAAATCGTTTTATAAACGACTGAAGCATTCGAGTGATTACGTTCTCTCGTCTGAATTTTAGCAGCTGGACAGTCGGGAGACATTTTAGGAGTTAAACTCAACTGGAAGGTCTTAGTTTCGTTTTTCTGCTGTGTCAAAAATGAAAAGTTCCCATCGTCAGTGAACATGACAGTAAACCCCCAGGGACCTGTTTTACTTTCTCAGGAACGCAGATGAAAGAAAGCACATTGACAGATTGCAGAGTTACAGAAGTTAATGGAACAGAGGCAAGCCTCTCTCTGTGTGTGTGTGTGTGTGTGTGTGTGTGTGCGTGTGTGTGTGCGTACATGGGCATGACCTACTAATGTTAGCTGCAGGTATAATAGTCTATCCTGTCTCTGCCATTGTCCTCTCTCTCACTCTGCTCTCCCAAATATGTCACAGATGAGATGGAGAGAGGGCGGGAGAGAGCCAGCAGCCCACACTGTGTCCCATTTCCTCCCTTCACCCTCACCTCTCCCCCTTCTAAAGAAAGTACGTGCACATCAAACACTGCCGCAATACCGGACTTCACTTTGTGAGCCCACTTTTCAGCCCCTTCTTTCTCTCAAATGAAGATGTTTCAGCACTGCGTCTGGCATCGAGGGCTACTCATGACGCCTTGCAAATAGCTGAAGATGAAAAAAGAACAGCAGAGTGCAGCGAAGCAGCATCAAACAGGATGTGACCGGCTGTTACACAACACAAGAAGCTCTTACTTTGAGAGAGCAGAGCAGTTTGAGCTTCACTGCAAGTCCATCAAAACCGAAACAGGCAGCAGTACCCCGTGCTTTACCCACCATGTGTTTCGTAAATAAATGGCTCTCCACAAATTCCGCGTCCGTCTTTAAGCTTTCACTTTATGATGATAAAGACAAGTCAAGTACAATAATAATGTATTAACCTCGGCGGGGAGATGTATCGCCTGCATTTGACTTTTCTTAAAGGATAAAGCTTGCAATATTCGATATCTTTGTTACTGTAAACAAATCACATGAAAAGACCAGAACCAAGAACGCATTAGTCCGTCGCTTAATACTGTGACACTCACTTCCTACTGAAGATGTAAATCTTTGAAAACAGGTCCCAAACACAAAGTTTGATTTGTGAAAACAGGCAAATAATTCCTTTAAACAGCTGGTCACTGTAGTTTCTTGGGAAACGTTACTCAAACAGGAGCGAGAGGTGTTTCATTTTTTGGGAACTATTTGCAGCAGTGGATTAATACACATTTGGAGTATCTCCAGCAGCAGGACGGTGTACTGTATGTCGGAGTGACTCTCGATAAAGTACAGTTCAGAATACACACATCACTTGATCAGTTGTAAATATAAAAATGCTGATTAGTATAGCTGTAAAAGACGCTGACTGCAGAATATAACTATAAAGCACTTTCATGCTGTATCTTCTGCAATAAAAGCAAATTCAACATTTACTAATAATTTTTAGTCTATATTCATTAATACACACAAAACATTGCTAATTCTTATATTAGACTACCACAATGATGACAATTATGATTAGACACAGCTTGATGGCGACGGTGGATGTAGGATGTCCTGGCTCATGGCTGTGAGGATGTTTTGGAGTCGACTTTCTGCCCTCTAGCGGTCAAATACCACTTAATGCAGCTTTGCGGGGGAGAACTGGGACAAAGCCCTGGTGGTTACATGCCTGTGTATGTGTGTGGGATGAAGTGAGCGTGAGACCTAATTTGTCTGCGCCTCTATATATGTGTGTGTGTGTGTGTGAGAGAAAGAGAGAGAGAGAGAGAGAGCAGTCTCGTGGGCTCCCCCGGGACTCACGTGGTAATGGGTCAGCTCCATCTTCC
The DNA here is from genome assembly GCA_036023655.1 of Nannoperca australis. Lineage (NCBI taxonomy): Eukaryota > Metazoa > Chordata > Actinopteri > Centrarchiformes > Percichthyidae > Nannoperca > Nannoperca australis. The sequence continues at coordinate 19,021 of JAVQJD010008410.1, read as the reverse complement.
ACAGTCTTATTGATGTGGTGGATGGAGAGGTCAGTCTGCAGGAGGCTGTCTGCGGTGGCTCTGGCCAGGGCTGCAGCCAGGGAGCACGGACAGTTACTGTGGTGAGGAGAGACGACACACACAGAAAAATCATGTTACAGTAATCCTCCGTGGAGATCAATACTGTCTGCTAGCATTGAGCCAGTTGATTTGTTTTAATAGAAAATATATACATGTATAGATATACAGCAGACCCACAATATCTAGCTATTCCCTTAACGGAAATACTTTTTTCTTTCCTGATCATCATCGGCTGATTTGAGCTAATCACAGATATTGGTTATCAGTAAGTGGGTCAAGGGATCACCAAAGTAATTACAATTGTTCCCGAGGGGGACATAATTATAATACATCCAATAGTTGTGGAGACATTTCCCTAAACTACAAATGTCAACCTCAGGGTGGCGCTCAACGAAAAGTCACAATTACCAAAGTCATCAGGATTTGTTTTCTTGGATATTTTGAGAAAAAGTGGGAACTCTGACCAGGTGGTGGCGCTAAATCAAAAATCAGGGGGTTGCCCAACGTTAATATGCTTTATCTCCTGGGGACCATGATTATCTGGATCAAATTTAATGGAAATCCTTCCAGTAGTTGTCGAACTATTTCAGCGTGAACCAAAGTGGTAGACCAACCATTGCCATCCCCATAGAGCCACGCTGCTAGCATGGCCAAACATGAATATCAGCATGTATATTACACAGTATCTTGTGTGCAAGTGGAAGGTTTGGCATAAGAAAGGCCAAAGCGCATTGAAGTACATGAAAAATGAATAGTCACGAATCTGAAAACAGGCATGAAAAGTTGACATTTTGAAAGAAAGTAATATTTAATTACAAGACTTGTATAATATATTTCTTTTATTTCCACTGAATGATGTAACAATCAAAATAAGCACTCTAATCACTGCATTTACATTTTAGCCATTTAAATGGCATTCATTTAGGACTTCCTGTGGACCCACTGATATCCTGACAGCCACAGTATTTGCCTTGAAGAACGTTAAAATGATATGACAGCTCTGTCTGAGTGCATCTGGCCAGAGCTGTGTGTGCTGGAAGAGACTCTCTTAAGGTTAACAAGAGTTGGGGGGGAGGAGGAGGAGGAAGAAGAAGAAGAGGGGTCATTTGAAGGACTGAATGCTTGCTTGTAAATGAGTCACCAAGATAACTAGGTCATCTCCAGATGCAGGTAACCATGGTAACCCAACTTCTGGATCATCTTCCTCACTCAAATCAAGTTGAAAATTAAACCAGGACTGAACTGATGTTGGGCTTCTCAGCTACGGGAGTGACGGCCAAAGGTCACTTCAGTGCTGCGAGAGAGTGTGATTATTTATTCATGCCTGATCCTGGACACACGCGACAATCTGATCTGCAGCCAGTCATACCTGAAATCCTTATTCTACCAAACACCTGAAGTAGTTCACAATCAGGGTTCAAATCAGGAGAGAAAACTGTGTCTGACCTTTTTTTACGCATTCATTTGGGGGGGCGGGGGGGGAAGCTTGATTGGTTAAATGGGACAACAGGTGGAAGATAATTACCATTATCCAGAAAGTGGCTGCTTTGCGAGGTTGTACTTGAGCTAAATGCTAACATCAGTATGCTAACACAATGTTAACATGCTGATGTTTAGCACCTTAGCTACGCATGTCAGCATGCTACCATGAGAGGCCATCCATAAGGCTATGCTGCTAAAATAACTAAAGACATACAGAACGTTTCTGTCTCTTTCTGGACCTTAAGGATGATTTAACCCTTCCAAGATCTTCAATTCTTAATCAAGAATGATGAATTCTGCTTCTTTTATTGCTTTTTGTCCAAACTCCTCCTCACTCCTGCTCTTTTGTACACGTTTGAAGATTTTAACACCTTTTTGTTGTCGTTGAGTGCATCCAACACTTCAAACACAACACAACGATCTTTTTAATGTTACATGAAGGCCATTTTGGTAATATTAATTGAAAAAGTGGCAGCTGAGTCCTCACAGATACACTCACTAACAGTATGATGTTGCACAGTTGGAACAGGCACTGCACTGCATTTAATTTACCCAAATAAATTAGGTTGGGTTGACTGAGTGCAACACAGGGACATATTCTACAATTAAACACTGTGTATTAATTGTGAAAGGACCTCTGTGGCTCTTAAGTGAAACGACATGGGCTTGATCAATGAAAACCCAAGCCGACTGTAACTGGCTTCAACATGTTTAATGAATTCAGCTCTGCTACAGCTGACTGAGGGCTTGTAGGCTTTCCACAAATATGAGACGTTCATGACTATGTACTAGCCAGAACACCAGAACTCTGCATTGGCTTCTGGTTGATTTTAGCATTTGATTATAAATTCTTTTGTTTCATAGCGTCTCTCTGATGTGCTTCGTCATGTTCGGGCCTGTCAGACCTCTTAGGTCATCAGTTCCACGGCTTAAACATGCAAAGCTGATGAAACTGCTTTCGGATTTTTATGTTCCAAGTCTAGTTTGTAGACAAAGCATTCATAGTGTCTTTCTCGCATAAATGCTCTCTGTGCTTTCCCAGAGTCCAGAATAAAAAGAGGAAGTAATGCAACATGTAGAGTTTGTAAAATAAACTTCCTGTTGAAACAGAACATTCCTCTTTCTAGAAAGACATTAGAAACAAGTTCCACATAAACACATTTACTGCCCTTCAAATAAATCAGCAGCACGTTATGAATCACAGGGAAAAAAGGCTTTAATCTGCACCCTTCAAAATAAAAGTCTTAGCTGAAGCAACATAGGATTTTACAGGGTTTTATTCTGTGATGCCCTGTTTATAATTGAACATACACACAACTAGTTAACACAGATATAAAGTCCTTCCCATTTGATGGCCTTTTATTGCATTTTAAGTGTTAATATCTTTGCTAGTACACAATTGAACACAAGTGTACATACTCCTAATGGTCTTTTCTGTAAAGCACTCTGAATTTCCCTCCGAATGAAATGTGGCATTTAAATAGTCTTGCTTTGCATTAATATTGTCAACACAAATATCACATTTTCATATCTGTAGTTACAGTTTCTCCTTTCTTCTCCTCTGCTCTCGATATGTTGTAGTGTTGGACGTTGAAACACAACGGGGGAAATATTCCTCTCTCCATGGCAACCACAGCAACTACAAATAACTTCACTGATGATCATGTTACAGAAATAGTTAAACGTATTAAAAAGGCAATCACTCATTTCCCTCCAGCACAGCTGGCAGACTTCAGTCAGAAACATCAGAGTGTAGTGATGCAGGGACCTCTCGACGGACCACTACGGCGTGCAAAGTGAGGGTCATCTGACAGGCGGACGCGGTCTCGGTTGGCGGCGCTACCGTGCCGGTTCAATTCACAATAACTGGCATCCTGTCACTTAGGCCCGTCTTGTAGTCTGCATATGATTCTGAGCCTGACCTACAACAGCTGCAGTACTGTAGAGCTCAACCTTACTGCAGGTGCTGACATGTTGCAGCCAACAGGCCATCATTAGGTTAATCAATAAAAACGTATGACAAGGTATTTTCAATTAGACGAATGGTTCCGCAGGTTGAGCACAGATGCTCTCCAGTCTGGCCTTCAGATCTGGTCCGCAGGTGGATGAGATGGGGTTTTTTTCTGACTCATTCTGTGTGACGTGATCTCTAGTTAGAGAAAAATAGGGGTTGTTCAAATGGCTGGTAGGAAGCTATTGGTGTTTATCTTGTTAAAAGTGTCTTCCTTAGGTGCAGTTTCTTAAACTACAGCCACTGTTGGCATCAGAAATGAGGTCATCTGGACCAGAGCGTTGTGTATCCAGTCTGGTAATTCCTCTCCTCCCTTTGAAACGTCTTTGTCGTCGGGTCCTTGATTTTGTCCTCAAACTGGGTCAAGGGTAGTAGTTAAAGCATGCCCCCATAAAGAAGTAGCCAAGTAGTTATATTCTATATTCTCCTTCCTACAGCGCGGAGTACAGAGTACACCATCACTCTACAGAGAGCTACGTTTGGCGGCACCATCACGTCAAAACAAATCTCCTTGATGAGGAGACCACTGGGTTCAAAAGGCACCCAGTTTGGACCAATACTGGGTTAACTGGGTTTTTGTCAGACTGTTGGATTAAACTAAACCAACTATATATGGTTATTTGGATACAACATGATCACGTTTTGTCTTTACCTTCACCGGTCGCAAATGTGTTGTTAGTTGTATAAAACGATGGATAGGATACACGTTATTAACAATCAGTGACAAATGGTTTTCGTTTTCAGGCAGGGCGGATGTCGGTGTGAATGCAGAAAATACTTCATATTAGCTTAAACTAAACAGACAGGACTGTAGATTTTGTCATTTTAGGTACTTGTATATAGGTGTTTTTCTGTTATTTTAGATGCATCTCTGTTCACTACATTATACTACGTGATGAAACATGAACAGATGTACAATGTGAGAGAACAATGGATAAAAGAGGAAGTAAAGACAAGGAGAAAAAAGAGGATATAGATGAAGAGATGGGGGGAGGGGGGGTGCAACTGTCAGTATTTGGTGTTTTATTCATCACGTGTCCTCCATGTTTCCATTCATAGAAACATTTTCCTCTCTCTCTCTCTCTCTCTCTCTCTCTCTCTCTCTCTCTCTCTCTCTCTCTCTCTCTCTCTCTCTCTCTCTTTCTCCTCCCTCCTTTGGTTCTTGCTTCACAGCTCATTTTTCTATATCTCACACCCTATGGCGCACACACGCCTAAATGTCCATTTCTGTGCCTCACATATGTACAGTAGTACACATACACACACACTTATTTTTTTATGGCTTATGTTTTCTTCCACGTCTTCGTCTCTCTTTCTCTCTCTCTCTCTCTCTCTCTCTCTCTCTCTCTCTCTCTCTCTCTCTCTCACACTTACAAACACACACACACACATAGACATATGTATTATAATTCTGCTCTGTCATACGTGTGCCATGTGAGGAAGAAGTTTAGCAGGCTGCCGGGGGGTTGTGGTAATCCTGATCTTACAGAGGGAAATCATGGTGAGCAGTGTGAGCCGTCACAGAAAACAGCTGTTCACGCATCCTTTCTCTTTTAAATGGCACTTCCGTGGCATCTCATAGGTCGTCTGGGATTGGAATATAACAGTCACTCCTTTCCAAGTACAAATGTGGTTTGTCTTTAATTGTTTTCAGATTTTTTTTCCTTTCCCCCACCCACTGAAGCCTTTTCCAGGCCTCAATAACAGAGTGGTTTTGGAGGGCTAAGTCGTAGTCAAAACTCCATGAACAGAAGTGGTTCTTCCTGGCCCGTGCTGATTCCAGCAGGCAGCATGTTGCCCAAATGGAAGTTCCTCATGGAACAGAATACAATACTCTTTAAGACTGATACAGACTGATACAGAGCTTTACATAAAGTGCATAGAACCATGATCGAAAACAAGATAATCTCATCAAACTTGTTAGGGCTGGTTATGATTATTGTTATTATTATTAATATTATTATCTGCTGTTCTTTAGCAACACCACCATCCTCTACTTTCATACATTCACATACATCAGACATCAAGCATTTCAATACGACCATGAGTCATTATCAATCAGTCAACTAAGAAAAACAACAAAACGGAAAAGAAAGCGCTAAAACCCAGAGAATGCCACAAATGACACATTAGAAACAAGCAAAGTCAAAATAATGTGTAAAGTAAATGCACATGTTTTTTGCTGGTGCCAGAAACAACTACTGATAGACTGTATGTCTATACTGGCAAATGGTACAGTAATGTTACACTACTAAACATTTCCACATTACCACTTTATTTTCTACAGAATATTTCATTTGAACTATTATTATATGTTTCTGTACTTTGTGCCAAGTAAACATGAAACGTAATCGCTAGAGCTTTGTGAGCGGTTTGTATCTAAATTGATGGTGAGTGAATTGGTATTTTAAAATAGGTCGTACCTCCGGTTGGGCTCTATGCTTGACAGTGGTACCACAAATGGACAAGAAGAACAAGAATCTACTTTCTGATTGATCAGCTGCCTAAATTGGTCAAAACTGACACTTGCAGAAAAACATCAAATTATTTATCAACAAACATGGCCAAAGTGCACCTCAGTTATAGTGCAGTGATTATGAGGAGAACAATTGCACAGGAATTGGGTTGCTGGATCACAAAATATATAACAATTCTATTGTTACTTCAACTGTTGTCTGCTGGTATTGAAATTATGTGAAAGAAAAGAAACCTTAAATGACCAGTCGCAGTTCTTGAGGTCTGCATATGGTATCTCCCTAGCCCCATTTCATACCACTCCTAATCAGCTCTTACAGTACTTTCAGCAGACTTAAGAAAGGCTCCCTCCCCTGACGTAGAAATATATGAGTTGATTTATGTACACCTAATTTCAAAAGGCTATTTTTTTTCTACATAAACAAGCGGAACAAATGGAGCGAACCACTCTCCCCCTAAAAGGTATATTAAACTACTTCAATCACTTCACTTAATGTGAATGTGCCTTAGCTCTGTAACCCAATGAAACAAAATGATCACCCTACAGATGTTAAGAAGTGGAGAGTGCTGGGCCCTATCCTATCTGGACAGCGGAGCGTCTTGTCCCTGTTTGGGATGTTGTTGATGTAGGGGAGTTGAGCTGTTGAGGCATGCCTGAGAGAGATTATCATTGGTTGGAGGCGGTGTGGGCAGTAGGAACCCATGAAACCTGCCATCCAGGCCCTAATTGGAGGTCATTAATCATGTGAGGCTTTCCTGCAGTGAACAGCCCTGTGTTTCTCTTTGCCGTTTGGCCATCATGTAGAGGTCTCCTGTGTAGATGCTGCTCCAAGTCATGCTGAGAACAGTTTGGTTGTGCTGACATGCTTATGGCAAAAAGTAGGTAGTTAGTTAAATTAGCAGTATTGCTGTAGTTCTTGTACCAATAATACTAGTTTGCAGTTGTTGTAAGCTTAAACTATACACGTTATGGTGTGCAGACTTTTTAGTTTCTTGTAGTTGAGTGTTTTTGCTAAAATAAATAAATAAATAAAATAATAATAAAAAAATTGCTAAAATAAAATTTTTGTTATTGACAATCATTATATAAAAATAGGAAAAAAACATTACTGTAACTGACTTTCATGCCAAAACTTTATGAACCCATTTTTTGATTTGATGTAGATTTTAAAGGGAGATATAGGCCAGTATGCTCAATCAGTCTATATGAAATGATTGTACTACTTAGTAGTAGCAGTAGTTAGCAATATTAAGACAAATACAGTAAGCAAAACTTGTTAAGTCGGTTACCAGAAAGCCAAAGTAAGGGTTGCACCATGCTTCCGATGGCTGCTGCTGCATGTTGCTGCGTGGCAGCTTACATGTGCAAAATAATGTAACTAATGTAACAGCATGTGCCTCTCAGAACATTAACCCATGTCTGCTCAATCCCTGGTTCCTCCATATTGTGGCAGAAGGAGACACTAGAGAGGTACTCTATATTAAAAAGATGAATTTTGAATAGTGAATCTCCAAGGCATATAAAGCATTGTTTGACTTGTTGGTAAATGATTATTAAGACAGCCAGATAGCTAATAATTTGTCTGAGATTTGTGAAAAGCATTAACTATAAAGTAAGAATACTATGACAACTCACCATAAAAGTGCAATGGCGAGAATAAAGCAAGGCCTCTACAGCCTCACTGATATGAATTAGGAGTAGGAGTATATCTGAAAGCTTCAAATCATGACCCCCTTCCAGCAGCTATTGATCGGAGGAGCAGAAAATCCATAGTGGCTGATTTGTGAACCATTAAGTTTTGAACCCAAAGCTCATAATGTTCATATTCACAGCTTTACTCTGTGCTGATGAGGGTGAGGGTGGGATAAATAGGCAGGGGGTTAGGGCGTTAGATGCTGAGAGGTTAGAGGCAGGCTGTTAGAGAATGAGGGAAAAGCGTTGGAGGGATTGAAGATCATTAAACAAATCAATTCAACTCTATCTGGAAGATTGCCCACACATGCAATAAAACAATGAGGGAAGTGCACAAGAGGAACAATTTGTTATTATCATATTTACAAGTCTGTTCTAATTTATCGTTGAATTTATTGACCAAATGCAAAACAGTACAGGCCAGGGGTTGTTTTCATCCCTCAGCTACAGTGCTCATTTTATACAGTAAATGAAATGGAGGCAACACTGTCAGCAGTCTGCTTATATTGTAACAACCGTCTGTAAAATAAATCTTCATTTCAAACTTCATCATTTAATCAGAAACATAATAAATGTTCTCCTATGTTAATACTGTATGTATCATTTCTTTTTATATTGAGTTGATAAGTAAAAGTGTGTTGACAACAGAGATAAAACATTTGACTAAAATAACCCCATAGGTTTTCTTTAACCTTGGGTTGTTTTCATTTCACATCACCCCTTTTAGAATCTGGAAATATTGTGGTTTTGAACAAGCAGACCAGGTTAATCTGTACCCCAGCCTCTATGTTAAGATGTATTTCAGCTACATAACTCCTGCCTTGTTCCTTCTGCTTCTGGTCAGCCAGAGTTCACTTCACACAGCTGCCTCAATGATCCTTTTTTGCTGTCTGTATTCAGTTGCCATCAAACTGAATTTACATGGGTACATAACAAGCTTTTCGTTCTCCACCATCCTCACAATTTTTTCCAAATACCAGGCAGCTCTCATGCAAGCTGAATATGACCCTGCTAGTCAGGGAAAAAATGGCAATGACAACATTTTTAAGGGAAATGAAACGATAATTAGCCATTTCTAAAATAAGGAGCCATTACGCCAGAGGTGTCAAAAAAGTCATGAAGAGACATTAATCACAGCCCGCATCACACATTTGCAGGTACACATATGCCCCTCTCTAGACCGTCACCTTAACACCATGTGCATGTGCAAACTGTGGCGAGCCCCTAGGGAAACACTAATATGTTTTTCATACATATTTTGATTTCATCCTTCTGCGTGCCACAGATGAAAATTGCCTCTGACTCACAGAAAGCCATTGAGATCTGCTGGATGTCGTCCATCTGTCTACAGTAATTGAGCGTGGTCACGCAACAGTGCAGCCTTTTACTGCACAGGTACGTTTAGAAACCTGCCACCCCTGTTCTGCTTCCAGGAGTATATTGTTAAAGTATGCGTACATCCTATAGCAGTTATTGCTCATGCATTAAAACCTCTTCTTTATCATCAATTTGATGTGTTTTAACAAAGTGGTCACATAAGCAAATGAGAGATGAAAATGTACATTTATTTTAAAATGAAATTTACCAGTGAACATTTTTTAAATAGAACTTTTAACTTTCAAAGAACAAGAAAGACAATGATAAAACACACATTAAAGCAAAATTTGCTAGTGAAAAGGATCAGTTTGGCCTTCTAGTGATTTTTAGGACTGCTGCTCATATTCTCCCTGCACAATGGCCGAATGTTTTGATTACAAGATAATATAGTGTCAGTTTGTTTCCATCATAGTGACCTGCTCTGCTAACACTTTAGCCTCTACCTGCATAGATCTGTAAAGGCAAAGATGTTGGACAAACGCATTAAAACACAAACATTTTATCAAAAAATTCCATCACTTTAAAAAACGGCTTCAAAACTGCGATTAGTGGTTTCCAGATCATTTATCTGACCATGGTCCAGTGCTGGGTCTGTTCAGGAAGGAGGACTAAATTGTAAACATACTGACAATGACACTATCTGATTGGAATCATTGCTGTAAGAAATATTTGCTTGACTTGTTATGGAAATTGAGGTTTTAAAATGTTCATGTGCTTATAAGTGGAATATGTATTAAAATGTAATAGAATAATGATTGTTGTGAAACACAAGTATAACCACTTAAGGGTACAGACTGGAAAAGTTTATAATATGTGTGTGTGTGTGTGTGTGTGTGTTGTAACAGATGTTAGTCAGTCTCCCATATTGCCTACATATGGGGTGACTATTGCTTTCATGCAATAAAGAATTCTACGGAACTTGAGATAAAGACAGACATTCAGTTTGGGTATTTCATTGCTATCCTCTCGCTGAGACTAGACGGTATCAGGGTTTCTGTTTGCCACGACAGACTTTGCAATGAGAACAACAGAATTGTTAGGCCGACTGCTACGCAAACATTCTGCATCACCCATGAGTCGTATTAATACACACTGTATTGGCGCTGACACAATTGAAAACATCCCTTCAGAATTGTTGAGAAGCAGCCTGGTCTGCAGGATATATTTTCCCAGCTCCTTCCCAGATGTGTTGAGTGGCGTCCTAATCAAAAATCAATGTGCCCACTTGAGTAGGCCCACAAGGCTTCTGTAGCGGGTTATGTAATCTGATAATTTCAATCATAACTGTGTTAGAGGCAATCCATCTGACTTTCACAGGACTGGGGTCAGTGAGTAGGGGGAAGGCAGGGTAAGGGAGCCTTGGCCTCTCATGCCATCAATTACCACTTATTATGGGGGGGCTTACTCTGCCAGAGAGCTGTGTAGCCCCCTACCATAAATAATATTAACAGGACCAGCCTCATCAATCAATACCAGCACAGTTGTATTGCTCCAGCCTAAATGGCGGCTTCCATGGCTCTCCAGCCTCGATCAATGACCATGGCTCCTCCGGACTAGCACATAAGGGTAAATCTAGCTCTGTTTGAGCCCTGGGGTCTTCAGCCTGTCTTCTCCTGCTACTCCAGCGTTCGTTATCCCCTGGCTCTATGACTGCCTGTCTCTGTCTGGCTTCTTTCATGTTGAGTATCTTAACCATCGCTACCATCTGAAGCTGCCGCTAACTGCTGCTGTTGCAGTCTCTGCCGGGCTTATGCAGGCTGGCTTGTTAACAATATGAAGCGCGCACACAGAGGAAGTGTCAGAAAAGTGTCTGAAAGAGTGATCATCTAGAATTAATGAGTCACTTAATGATTCTCCTCCCTCCACCCTTTACTTGCTTCCACTTTTGTGAGATTTCCTGCTGTAAGGGATGTGGTGCGAAGAAGAGCTTTCATTGCAGCCAATGGAAGCAGCGGGGTGCTGGGTCAGAGTGGTGCCAAGTGATATTTCACTTTTTCTGAAACAGCTGTCACAAATCAAGCTATGTGATTCCATTTCTTGCCACCATGTTCACCTTAAACACAAATATATGGGCTGTTTTTTTAGCTACGGGCAGGAGGTCAAGATGGGCTACATCAGTTCAAGAGGGCGGGGTGGTATTAAGGGAATAATTACGGAAGCAAATAATTAGCGAGTAGAGCGCAAAGCAAGATTAATTAGCCTCATCATCTGCCTGTGACCTTAGCTCTCGTGAATCATTCCCTGCTTGACCAGCTCTGCCATAAGCGAATCATTCACCCAGGGACTGAGCGCTTCATGCCCAGCAACCAGTGAGAGAGTAAATGGCTTAGGCAACCTTTGCCTTGTGACTGTTACTTGGGTGGCTACAGCACATGTGTCAGTGTGAGATATGAAAACACTCCCTTGTGTGTGGGCTGCAGCTGTGAATAAGTATTTGTCAGCTGAAAATACAATACGTTCAGTTCATAGGTTATGCTGCCCAAGTAGTTATTAGATAGAAGTTTTGAGTGTTTGGTCTGACTTTTCAAATCACTGAGTCTTAGAAATAACAGCAACATTGGTGGTTTAAGTATCTTGACACCAGACTTTTTGTTGTGTTTTTTTTGTAATAGTGTAATATTTGTCATATTGCAAATGTCCTCAGGATTTCTGACCTAACCACAGTGGTGCAATGTAACTAAGTGCTCTTACTCAAGTACTGTACTTAAGTACAAATATGAGGTACTTGTACTAAATCAAAGTATTTTCTTTTCATGCCACATTATTCAATAGCTTAGTTACTTTACAAATTTCTGTACACAAACATATGAATATATTGTTCAACAATCAATCAATTCCTTGCTAAAATAACCAGCAGATAAATGTATAATGAAAATTTGTAGAAGTCCTATACAAACTAGTTAAAATCTAGCTACACCTCAGACAACTACATTAATGCCTGAACTATAATATTCCAGTGATAAAATATATAATAGTATACCAGTCACAGGGGCTGTTTTTCTGCATTGAGTACTTTTTACTTTTAATACTTTAAGTGCCTTCCCGATCATACTTACATTCTATTACTTCTCGCACAACTTTCTAACTTTTCCATCATGCTGCCACTTAGATTGACTGACTGGATTTGACAATCCTCTTTATCTGTGACCATTACTTTACTTTATAATTAACCACTAATCATGAAGAAGCTCAAATTATATTTAAAGAAATAAACTATTGGAAATTGGAAACGTACTGTTAGTGTCTTTGCGATGTTTTTTTTTGTTTTTTTTGTGCCTTAACCAGAGAAAATCAGCTGAGTCCAACCACAGCAGTGACTTCAAATGCTGGCCTTAGACTGACCTGCAGACTTCAAAGCTTGATCAAGCCTTCCCCAGACAAGGAATTCTGTGGTTCAGACAATTTGTTAAACAGGAGAGAGGTTTAGTGTGATTTGGGAGTGAAAGGATGTTTCAGTAGTCCTGGCTAACAAGCTGCTCAGCCACTCAGGACTGCAGAGAAGCACTGGGGATCCACCACTACTCTAAAAAAAACTGTCACTAATGCTTCTTGGCTCCGAATAAAAAGCATTGCTTTTTTTCAGGGAAGACGAGGACATTACGGCCATGTATAGTATATCAGAGTCTGTGCGCTTGTTAAACTAGATGTACGTTAATGTCCACTTCCTGAGATTAACAAAAAAAATAACTTTTCACGTGTTATGTTTTATCAAACAAACAATCTTGCTGGAATTATATGATAGCCTCTGGGTGTGTAATCTCATAGGGCCCCAATTTGCAGTTTATTACAGCTATGTGTTTTTTTGTGGAGCCACATCATAAAACACCTCCATATGAGATGTGTGTGTGCATTTATCAAGAGTACAATACTGACCTAGTGACCCTATTAGACACCTGCTCTTTGTGTGGTCCATATATTCATGAAACCAATCACGTTTTTGTTTTACTTTTTATATATATATATATATATATATATATATAAACTCCATGAAAAACCTCCATGAAAAGTCTAGCATGCAGGGTACACACTGATAGTTTAGGATAGAGGAATAAAGACAGAAATGGGGTGATGGTGGGGGTGGGTATCTCAAGGCTCTTTGTCAGCCAGAGAACAACAGAAATCCATTGCTGAAGTCACAGAAAGATGCACTCCTTGTTCACAGTATGGGCCTGAGTCTCATCTAAATGCCTTCTCTGTGGAATACAAGCTTCAATCGACTCATTGACTCTGGTGTCAGCCAGACATGTCTGAGACGTATCAGAGAGGAAGGCAGACTTTTTACAAACACTTGGTTTGTTTTCATAAAGGGGAAAGGCCAAGAAAAAATTTGCCTCCAGACATTTTTCCAAGTAACATTTCTCCCACTGAATCAAAATCAAAGTAGAGTTGTTTTCATGGCAAATTAAATTCTCCTTCTTTGCCTCCCTCTTTGAACTCATCCTGCAATTTGGACATTGTGCGTTCCTAAGATGACACATTGCACGTAGTTAAACATGCATGAGCTCTATTTTCAAGATGTTTAATTTTAATCATTTTAAGAAGAGGAAAGTTCAAACCACTCCCTTGATGAGTATGTACAGTTAAGTTGACATAAGCACTGTATTTACCTCCAGTAATCGTCACAGTTGGCTGAAACCTGTCAAGTTAAGATGTATGAGCGGGTATATAAAACGGACATAATTTCATGGTAAAGATGGGAAATGTTATTGCTGGTTGATTGTTGAACCTTTTGGTGCAATTGCAAAAGTCTTTACACCAGATTAGCATTAAGGTTTAACCCAATTATTTATGTGTACACCAAAATGATGTTTTGAAATCTGTCCCCCCTTTTAAACACTGTAAACAAAGGCTATCAATCATAATCCTTGACAGCTGTAATTGCTACCAGAGATGGCGAGTCAGCTCACTCACTGCTGCATTAAGACATTGTTCAGTCCCACAGTATTCTGTGCCAGTCTCATCAAACAACAAAGTATCATGTTTAAGTGCACGCTAATCCACTTTGAGTAGTACACTTTGTGTAAACTTTTAAACTGTTGTGTTTTTTTCTGTTTATAGGAACTGATTTCCTAACTATCTTAGCCTTTATTTATTATGGGCAACTTGTGTGTCATCTGGGACTTTATGACCCAGTGAATTTGGCAGTCCAAAAAGTAATTCTAGGTCATGACTTTTTCATTCTTTTGTGAGTGTGCACACCAACATCAGACAAAATTTGTTGACAATCAGCCTCAGCTTTCTCGTCCAAATACACTGTTTATTTTTTCTTTACATTTTCAAATTTGCAGCACATCCCTTATTTGCTCTTTAATTCAGTATCATCTTGTTGCGTCTTACGCTTCTTTCTATCAGATTGCTTAATGCTCTGTTTTAATTGAATCATAGACAATACACAATGCACACACACACACACACACACACACACATACATACATACATACATACATACATACATACATACTGTATATATATCTGATAGGTGCCATTGTAACGACATAATCAATGTTCCTCCATTATGACCGGTCAGTGGTCATAAAGTTACGTTTGATCCGTGATCAGCCATAACAACTTGACCACCTTCCTAGTATTTTTTAGGTCTCCCTTTTGTCAGCCGCGACCCGTTGAGGAATGGACTCCACTAAACTGCTGAAGGTGAAGCGACGTGCACGCACCCGCCCATCCACATGATATAAAAAAAAACGTGATTGATCAGACCAGGCTGCCTTCTTTCATTGCCCCAGTTCTGGCTCTTGGCGGTGGACAGGGGTCAGCACGGGCACCCTGACCGGACCCCATACGCAACAAACTGCGATGCACTGTGTGTTCGGACAACTTTCTATCAGAACCGGCATTAATTGTTTGAGCAGTTTGAGCTACAGTTGCTCTTCTGTTGGATCGGACCACACGGGGGACGGAGGACTTTGCTTCTCGCGAGTATCGTACTGTACAGGAAGTTGAAAGGCAAGTGCTTGGAGGAAGCGGACACGGTGCTCACTGACTCCTTTCACATTAATGAATAGAGAGGCATAGATTTTATGGAGCTGGGCTGTATTGACCTGTGGCTGACATCCACTTTTTAGTTTCATAACATAATCAGCACTTGACACATGATTATAATAACCCAATGCAATTTACTGCATTCTCTGCAAACACATTGATTTTTTTGAACAGCTCCCAGAACCAATTACATTAATATTGCCGCATAATTAGTTTACACATTACTAAATTACTGACAGATTAAATGTGAAATGGCACAGTTCATACCCTACCCACATAACTGCCAGAGAGGAAATTAATATGGATTCAAAAGGTCCTCAGAGGCATGAGCAGTAAAAGGGGAAAAAAGCAACAATCTATAAGGCATGCTTGCATAAGGATATCCTCTCTGCAGGCTTGCCAGGTGTTGGTTTCAGCAGGGGCATTCAGGCCCAAGCAATTAATATGGTCTTTAATTAGATTTGCATATGAATATCGATAGGCCCTTCTCCTATAAGGAGGGGGGGGGGGGTTACAGTACTCTCAGTTTAGAGGCAGTATGTGTTAGACTACTGAGGCTGCCCATGCTTATTATCAAAGCCTCATTATCAAAGCCTCTCATTCAAGCTAGGTTCAGACATGGCCTCATCTAATCCCACAACCTCTTATATTATGTTTATGTACTGCTGGTATATTTACAGTATGGGTTTTGATTAGGAGCCTTTAGCTGACTTTTGCGTATTTATTTCAGTAGCTGCTCTCAAAAAAAGAAAGCCTCGCCTATGTTAATCCATCGGTCAATCCTTTTTGCACCTCCCTTCCAGTCGCGAGAAGGTTGATGGCTGGCAGATGAGCTGCTTGATGGCACACTAACTTTTCAGCAGAAATGTATTGCTCTGACCTTTTGATGTCCACATTGATCTAATGTACTGAGTGGCCATTTCCCCAGAAACAAACATATATAATTGGTATTGGGTTCCAATGGTGCTCTTTCATTGTCTTGGGGATGCTTTGCAGCAATATAAATCTATTCACACTTATAGACACAATATGGATGCATTAGCGCTGACTGGTCATTTGAGGATGGCTGAGAGGTAAAAAATTCAATAGACCTTGATCAGGCACAACTAATCTATCTTCATCAATCCTCAACTTCCAGTTGTAGACATAAGCTCAAGATGTAATAATGAATTTTGTTTTTGGTGTTTTTAAACAGTGTTATTTTTCTGTATTTTTGTTTTGAAGTACCAATCAAAAAAGCCCCTAGGAGAAGTGGTTACGAACAGGTGCTCTGTAAACAAAATGTATTATTTAGTATGCCGTATTTAACACCCTCAGGTGTATCTTACACCTTATCATGTTCATAAAGTGAATTATGTTTAGCAAAACACGGTCTGTGAACATATGGTTGGAAAATGTGTTGTCTCATTCCACATACACAACAAATGTGACTTGTACACTTCTTTAAAAAAAATCCTGAAAATACTTTGAGAGTGTTACAAATGTAATAAATGTTGTATTGTTAAATTGGAGCTTTGTAAAATACAGAATTCTGCCCTCCTGATTGTACTGCAGAAGCACTGCATGTTGGGATTTAGCCACATCAGGATTAACATGCATCAATGCCTCTGAAGCCTTTGTCTATTTACAGCCTCATAACTTACCTCTCTGCAGTGAGTCAGTAACACAAACATTGCTTGTGCAACAGATCTTTACAAATCTCCGTGGTGATGTCGTTTAGTTAGCTGTTGACTGACGTTACTGCAGTAAAAAATATATATATTTAGACATCTCCCTAACTGAACTTGAATAATGCATTTACATAATTCCCCCACTTTCCTCTGAATGATATTGATTCTTCTCATTTTCCCAACATCTCCTGAGCCCTCTGCTCTTGTTGGTTTTCATATCAGTCTTTGAAGTTAGCTGAACAGACCCAGAGTAAAGATCGTAATTCTCCTTGAAGTTCTTTGGCTGTGGTATATGAGATGCGGGTTTACTGAGGAGGACCACAGTAGAATCTCTTCATCGTTCTGGACATCTCTCTGTGCAATGGGACTGAGCACACTAGTATAACAAATGTGTTCTTTTATTGACCACATCAAGAGTATAACAGACAGATCACAGTAACAAAAACTGCATTACCTCACAAAGTCCATTGCTAAGGAAAGATGTAAGGATGATTTCTTATCTTGTTATGGGCTCTGTTTTTTTTTTAAATGGCTCTGATGTTAGTGCTTACTTTAAATGTCCACATATTGTAATTCTATTATCAGTTAAAGACTAGACTGTAAAATCTCAGAACAAATGTTTATTGTTAAACTATTGATGAGCCAAGAACTGCAGCTCGATTTTGCCAGAATTACACATTTTATGGAATACTGTATAGTACACACATATACACAGAGGTAATAACACATTAATTCACAGTTTACATTTTATATCATCTTAATTGCATACTTTATTAATCAAAGGGAGTAGAGAAGAAACTGATTTCTAAATTGCTTGGTTTGAGAAAAAAAAAAAAAAAGCCATTTTCATTTTAAATATGAACCTTGTGTCCAGGGTAACAATGGTTTTATTGGTCAGTGCTGAGGAGATTGGGCACTAGTTGTTACCTGTCCACTATGCAGCCCTGCTGTTTACTCAGCTGTAGGGCCTCTGCCTCCAGTGGAAGGGCAAAAGCAACAGGTCACCAAATATTTCATTTCCCAAGTAAAACATGCTTCCCCTCGTCAGCTGCAAAAAAGAAACAGATCACAGTGATGAATGTGCAATCAGGCTGATTAACCCGTTATTAGTTGTCCACGGGATCCACTGAAGGAAATGAGGGCAAGGACGAAAAAGGTTGTTTATATGTCTCATGGCCAGAGTTATGAATGTGATGTGAGGAAGAGGCCTCCATGAACTTTTACCTCTCCAAGTTAGTGAGTTATGATGGTGACACTGTCTGGATCTTCCTTATTCAGTCATGTAGGTGTTTTTATCCAAAGCACCAAGCGGTACCATGAATACATACAGAATGAGTGCCCCATTGGGCATTAAACCCGAAATAACCATCTTTCTGCCAACTCTTAAAGTTCTTCCTCCCTGCTTCTTTCCCATTCTTTTCTTTGACAGTCTTGTTGCCAGCAGATGGTGCTGCAATCTCTTTGCACTGTATAACTACAGTGGAGCTAGACAACATATGCTCTCCCGGTCTCCCACAGACAGGCACTGCACACTTTTAAAGAAGAAAAATCCGGCTTAGTTCCTGGGTTGAGGCAAATGTTTGTTGAAATAAGTGGCGATTTCCTGGTTTTCTTTTTGCAGGGGAAAAAAGGAAAGAAGCAAAGTTTCTTTATAGGATGAGCTTGGGGTGTTTTGCAATTACCCCTACTTGTGCTCTCGCTCTTTTTTCCCCTCGCTGAGTAGGAACAGACAATGTTTTCCATTCCAGTTGCCTCTTACAGTTGCAGAGAGGGTGCCGGTGGGCTCTGTGTTAGGGCTTTTACTGTTGTGGAACATGGTGGGTAGGATGGCTGGGCCAAATATCACAGCTAGCATGGATGGCGGGGAGGCATTATGGACGTAAGTAAGAGCAGTGCTGAGATCTTTCTTTATAAGTGGACTGAGAGGAGAGGGCGAGGAGTGAGCACGCTGGGTTTCTTGTAAAGAGGTTAATCATTAAGCTTAAGAGCATCTGCGGGTGCTTTGTTGTTTCTAATTGAAGAAATAGGTTATGTTGATGTCATAGTCATAATAGCATTAAAATTATTCTTCCCCCTTTTTAACTGCTGTTGGCATTTTTTTAATTATTTTTATTATTATTATTATTTGAGTCAATGTTTTTTGTACAACACCTGTAACGTGTCAAATGGATAACATTTGCTTTTCACACCATTAGGGGAGGTGTAGGCTGACCAGGAAAAGAGAAGTGTGTGTGTGTGTGTGTGTGTGTGTGTGTG
>JAVQJD010008404.1:0-28744 GCA_036023655.1 Nannoperca australis | reverse complement strand
CTATCTATCTATCTATCTATCTATCTATCTATCTATCTATCTATCTATCTATCTATCTATCTATCTATCTATCTATCTATCCATGTTTTATCTATTACTTTACAGGAAATGATTTGTTATTACATAGCAATGAACACAGAGCGTCTCCACTGACTCAAGTTTTACCACACATGCAAGTCCAACAGATATGCTAAAACACTTCACAGCCCCAGCTATTGCTTGCTGACAGTGACACTGTCTGTCACACATAACTTTGACTGAGCATCACATAACAGCATATCAGGGGAAGAACAGATCAATGTAGATGACGCCTCATCCTTGGATTTGGCAGTGCAGTGTGTAACCTCGGTTAACTCATAACCACTCAAGATCACATCAAATTCCCTCACCAGAAATAAATGAAGGTCACTTAATTTAATTCACAAATGAAAATGAATTTAGTGTGATCCAATATGAATTTTCTTTCATGGACATAACTATTTGTTCTTGGCTCCCAGATGCTGTTGAGTTATACCCATACAGTATGAAAAAGCGTGATTAGTTCAGGGAATATGTGAAGTGTTTCTGTCTAGACTGAGGGTGGATACATTCTTTGCTTTCATGGTCACAGTGTCCATTGCTTGTATTTGCCTTAAAATTATGATTAATAGCAGTTAGATTATGTTTGAAACACAATCTGTGACTGAAAGGCAATAACTGGGAACTCCATTCCTATAGCCATGAAAACATGATTAAATCAATAACAAAAGTGTTTTTAAAAATGCACACACACACACACACACACACACACATGCAAACTATCAGACATTCACAGACTAACATATATGAAAATCATTTAATGAAAATTAATTTGTTACTATAATAATTTACACATTTGGTTATGGTGGTCTTAATTTTCTTTTGTTTCTTTTCTTTCTTTTTTAGCTTTTAGATTTAATGCATTATGGTTAATAAGGTAGGATTATTAATAATTATCAGTACACTTTTCCTATGTTGCCTCACCTTCCCTTGACACTCTCATTGGCCGGTGAGTGCAGAATGAGCCTCCTGTTGACTTTTGAACCTCTTGGTGTGCCTTTTTTTCCTGGTTTGACTGGTTCAGTCTCACATTTGTGTCCGCTTTGTTTTAGGCGGCAGGTGTGGGAGAGGATTGGGTAGGGAGGGGAGCCTGTGGGCCATACCTGTATGTGTCTGTGTTTTGTGATTTTTCTAGGGATTCATTCATATGGCACACGCATGCAGAGAGAGAGAGAGACTGCAGCATCACAAAGTCCTCAGTGACTGGGGAACAGTAGCCAGGGAAGCTGCAACTGCATGCTTAAATAGCTCTGACACTGGGGTAACTTATTTACAGCAACATAATTCTTCATTTTGAGGACATCACACTAAATCTTATGCATTAACATGAACGGATATTGTTTAAATCATGTTATGTAATATGGTACAACACGTGAGGGATTGCCATCCCATACTGGTTTCTATACTGGGGTTGATGATCTCCACACTGGGGTTCTGTAGAAACCATATGCTTGGGATTGGCACATGCTCATATGTAGAAACAGAGGGATCTGGGGCTCTTATTTTGGAACTAACTAATATAATTGTTGTTAATCTCTTCTGTTGGTATTCTCTTCTTGTGTGTCAATAACTCACAGTGATATATCAAGTTTATGTCCTACTTAAGATGCGGCAGCAGACATGTTAAACAGAACATATTACATACTGTATTTGGAATATTTAGTGTTACTGAGTGTGCCAGATTTTGTAAATATTTAATTTTAGATTACAGGGACATTGTGACAGTGATTTTTACAGCAAGTTTAAGTTTTTTCTTTTTCATCTGCCTCGGACTTAATGACTATATGAGTAAGATTGTTCTAACTTGGAAGATGCAGAATTTACATGACTCAGAAAAAAGTAAGATGGCAAAGCTAAAATGTTAAGGAGGTAAACGCACAGTGGTTTAGGTTTTCATCAAACAATCTCAATAAAGCTTGCATGCGCAGGAAAAAGGAAGCATGTCACAGGAAGTGTATCATGGGTAGGGTCGGGATTTACTTGGTTGCAGGCGGGACTGTTGCACAGCAGCCTCTGCGGCAGCAATGGCTATCCCTGCATCCTCAAGGTGGGCCTGAGTGACGCTGCTCTTGCTTTGGCTTCGGGAGGGGCCATGGGAGCGCAGTTGGCCATCAGAGGAAGACTTGGAGCTGCCTGGGCTGCTGTGTGACTTTTCCAAAGGCATCATCTGCATGTCTGGAGGAAGATGAAATGGAGGGTTAAGATTGCTAATGGGACATGAGAAAAGAGATCCACACTATTAATAGTATTTAATATTTTCTGCTTTACAGCAGTCCTAATTGTGCCATGTAGCTGTTGACAAGAGCATGTAGTGTAATTACAGCTCTAAAGAAACCATTAGTATTTTTGTTTCTATGGTAACAGCCTACATTTCTATGACAACTGAGTAATCAACTTATAAATTACAGTTTTTGTCACAAACAGGAAACCTGCTAAGAATAAATATATCAGTATTATGATTCAGAATAACCTGTCATATAGAATAAACTGATTTAAGGGATTTATAGAAGTTTAGATTTTACCTTTGGCTGGATCAGGGAAGATTCCATGACTTCTGCTCTTGATTACAGAGTTTTTAGGTGAATCAAGACTCCCGTCACCCTGTCCTGGTGCCTGACCCTGTCCCATACCATGCCCAGGGCCCATTCCAGGCCCTGACATATGGCTCAGGCCTTGGCCATGTCCCTGACCTGACCCAGACCCTGGTGGGCCTTGAGCAGCATGGTGGGCTCTACTGTGCTCAATGCTCTCACTCTGTTCCTTCAGAGGCAGCCAGCGAGGAGTGTTGTCTAGCTGGTTAGTGTTCGACAAGTCAATCAACACCTGAGACACAATTAACATACACACAGCTTGGCATTGAGAGAAAGAAAAAAAGGATGCAAGTCTCTGAAAGTCCAACACTCAGGTAGAAAAGGACCAACAAGGGAACAAGGAAATAAATTTATATGACTGTAGATAAGAAGCTTCACAGCATAATGTGTGCAAACAGTCTATTTACTAACAGAATTGTAATGCATACTGCATTTACCACAAGATAAATAGCATTGCTCACTATACAGATTTACAGGCATGATGATGTTGTTTTAAGAAAAGCTGGTCCATTGAAAGAAAAAGCAGTAGAAACCTTTTATGAGAGGTAAATACTAAATGCATTTGACACATTTAGACATGTGACTCAGATTCAAAAAGCACTCACTTCTCCAAGGAAGTCATTGGAGGAAGATCTGTCATAGTCCCACACTGTCACCTCTAGCGTCTTTTTCTTTAACTGGATAGAAAGAGTAAAGAAGACAAAAGGGGGTCAAAGATCATGATGAGGGATCTGCATGTGTATGTGTGACAGAGAGAATTGTATATGTGAGTTTGCATGTGGGTGAAGGAAGCATGTAAGAAAAAAGCTCAAGCAAACTGTATGTGCAGTACGTGAATGAATGCAGACCTACAACAGGAGGGTAACTTACTGTGATCAGCAAGAGAGAAGTTACATTAGATTTGGGTTGTCCCAGTATACTGTATGGATGTGGATGTGTGCATGTACCTGTGAATGTGTATGTGTGGCAGGATATCGAAACATATCTCAGGGGGGACTGGGCGAATGAGTTACACAGCAGCATTTTTATGGCTGCTCCAGCCAGCAATAAGACATGATTAACAGATGGAAGCCCCAGAGGAGACAATGAATCTCCTTGCTTTCACAAAAGGCCCGTATTCTCTGACCACTAAAGCTACCGCATCTGCCCTCATCCCTCACAGTTGTAATTACTGTGTGGGTGGTGTCTCTGTCCCAACAACACATGCTCTTAGCAAACACAGACACTCGAGTGAACGACAAGCACAAAGGCACCAAGTTTTTATCACTCTTTTTGTTAAAATGACGTGCAGTTAGGCTATCTGTGTTGAAACTGTGTGAAAGCAGAATAATGGTTGTTAACTTGAGTCTTGGGAGTGCTGATAAGAGGTTGCACAGGGATACTGAGAACTGCCCCGGGGACAAGAGACTAGGACAACATCCATAGAACATTTACTTCTTCCCAAAGTGACCCAGAGCACATACAGTAACTGCACCAGCAATACAGAGTGAAAGTTTGTGTGTGTGTGTGTGTGTGTGTGTGTGTGTGTGTGGGCTAATGTCACTCTGCACGGTACCTGCTCCAAATGAATGTTCTTGTAGATGACAGTCTGGTTCCATTCTGGATTCATGGTCTTCTGGGCATACCTGGTCCTTCTCTTGTTATCAGCACTGATAAGTCATGATATTCAGAATGATTGGTTGTCAGTAATACATTTAAATATCTCTTCCCTGCCTGACCCCATGGCTAACAAACTGTGTATAGTCAATAAATGTGGACTGAAAAGATGCTTGTAAAATAGTAAATTTCCTGTTGTGGAGACATAAGAAACAAATTAAAATGTTAATGTTTTTTTTACAAATTGTCTGATTTGATTTGAAGATGCTTTTACAAAATCACAAATTGCTTCAGAGACAAAAGCTGAAGAGAGTTAAAGTGAGAGGCATGTAGAGAAGAAGCAATGATAGGAGTGTTCTTAAACACCATGAAATAGAGCAGATAATTCGACAAACAACAAAGGCCACAACAAAAGGATGGAAAACCACTTTGGAGACATAATTTACAGAAAGAAAAACATAACACCAACTAAAAGCAAAGATCAGCACCACACTACCTTGCATTCTGGACAACCATGACTTGGCTGAGGGAGTCCAGAAGAGGAAGAGGAGGGCAGATATCACAAACAAGAAAAGCAAAAACACAAAAAACTGTCAGAGAAGCCCAGAGAGCTCAAAGAAAAGGCAGTAACGGAGAGAGAGCTGAGGCAATCAATATTCTCTGAAGGGTGTATCACTGTTTTTGTGCCCAAGCAATGTATGTGACGGAAGACCAGAAAACCTCACAATGATTACAGCTGGCTCGGGGGTGAATGACTAATGCCTTATTCTGAACATTTGTTGAGATACTATGGCTGTGCACTTGACTGTTAATGTCAGACAAATACATTTTAAAATACTCTTCAAATGGAACAGCAGGAGCACAAAAGTGCTCTCAAATGGAGCTTCCATTTCTAAGCTATATGGTGGGTAGGTAGAGAGGGCTTATAATCTCATAAACAAGTCTGATAGGGTCATTATCTAACAGCAGATACTGTTACAGAGCAGATAAAGGCTGTATCGATCCTTTCTTTTGCTATTCACAGGCTCTTGGGAAGATGGTGGAGCAGACAAGTATAAGAGGAGGCATAAGAGGAGATAATATTTGGGGACAATACTAAACTACAAAATTCAGTGAAATGTGTGCAGAGTAAGAAATAATTAGCAAATTTATCATAGAGTATGTTTGCAGACATATAGGTCTGTCCATCTAGGCTGTCCATGATAAGGTAATTTGGGACATTATAATGTTGCAGTGTGGCAAAGGATCCCCTCTCCCAGCTTCATCTAAAACACCCATCCATTGATTCATAGAGATTGAATCAAATTGAGTCAAATTACACTACAAACGACTGCCTCATGTCATCATGTCCAGTCTCATTCTCTCATACAAACTCAAGTAGTTAGTCAGTTCCATACAGCACAGTCAATACAAAGTCAGAAAGAAATAGGGGGAGAGAAAACAAGACAGACACAAAAGCAGAAAGGGAGACACAGACCAGACATACGTGAAACACTTAAACTCAGAGCTCACCCTCTCCCAGGTAAGAGGTAGACCTTCACAAAAGGGTCAGAGTAGCCATCGCTGTCCCTCTGGGCCAGGTTTCTGGCCTGCAAAACGTGGACGATCAGGTTTCCTAAGTTTCTGTCATAGTTGATCTGGAGCTGAGGGAAAAACAGTGGAGTGGAGGCTATGTGAGAAACACCAAATTACAGTTGAAAAAAAAAAAGTGTGGGTCTTTTTTGTGTTTTTATACCTGAATTTCTCCAGTGATGGGATGAGGTGTCTTCATTACCTCTGATGGCTACAAAAAGTGGGTAAAGGCATACAATGGTTTTAAATTGACTTTTTCATGATTTTTCATACACATACAAGTGATAGACCTGACCCACAACGGAAAGTTCATACCAGGCCTCAGCCATTACACTGGGATTAGGTTGCCGTAAATGGTGCTCTGACTTCACTCTTGAAATATATATATTGTCAGATTACAGATGAATGGGTTGTCCTTGTAGGGAAGATGCCGATTAAAGATCTCTCACTTGATCTATGAACCTCGGGAGAGATTTGACTATCTGAGCTGTGTAATTGACTGGAAAGGTCCTTCAGTGAAGTTGTCAGTGAAGGTTAATCAATTATCTGAGGTACTTAGACATTAATAAGAATTGTCTATTTCAGTTAATATTATATCATATTTTATAACAGGGTTTCCTCAGCTTTTGTGTTACATAAGGTATACTCTTTATTTCTCTCAGTGTGACATGCTATATAAGAATCAACCATTTAAATCTTACTCATAGTGAAGCACTTATGCATATATTGCCCATTTCATGTGTAAAAGTCACCCACACCCAGGGTCATGCACTGTCCCACACTATTGTCTTGTTCCATTATAATTGACCTGTCACTCTTGGATGAACACAGTCACATCATTTGACCTTCACATGCAACCTTCCCTTTGTTGTGTTGTATGATATAATACTAATGGAGGTACATGGTAGATCACACAGGGTTCCACAGACTGTGGCTTAAAACAGATCCATACTTTTTCATTAATTCAGACTAGAATTATATTTTACACAATGATCACAACCTATCAACCTTTAACATATGAACCAGTTCTTCAGTAATTATATTCCTTTTTGTCATTCCATTGTAAATGTAATTCTTTACAACTGAAAAGTGTGTCTGAGATGAGCAAGCAGAAAGCATGCTAATAAGTCAAATCCACTACCTTGTGTCGTTGTTTCTTGTTTAGGGCAGGCGATGCAGGCTGGCCGGGGCTCGGCACACCACTGGAGGCAGCCGATCCAGTACCTGAGTGGAGGAGGGCAGAACGCTCCAATGCAGAGAGGACCCCTAAACCCCCAGGCCCAACCCCTGTTCCAGCCACACCAGGAGCCTGCTGCTGGGACACCTTCTGCAGTTCTGCAGCCAACTGCTTAGGATCCACACCAGGGGAACGCTGCCCACCTACTGAGACAAATGTGTATAGTAATGCATCTTGTTTTTATGTGAAATAGGTACACAGATGCATGCAGACGTATCAACAAATCCTTGTACATACCAGCCTTAAGCTGTACATGGTGCTCCAGGGCTTGTGGGTGCTCAGGGTCAGACAGCATATTAAGGTCGCTGTTTGGATCCATACAGGAATATCAACCAGTGTATCTTATCAGTAATCAGTCACAGAGTGATTTTTGTCAGATGAAGGGGTGTGGAATGAAGATAAGGGACAGGAGGGAGGAGAGAAGGTATACATGGGTGCAGAGTTACCAGACTGCGACTAAACATGTAGGAGTTTCAGTGGGATAGAGGGGTAAATGATGACAGATGTAACTCACAGTCTCACACAGAGCTCCGCCTCTGCACATGGCTGGCCCACAAAGCACTGCACTTCTTCATAAGTCTTTCCCGTCAGAGGGACTCCATTCCACTCCAACACCTGCATTCCTGTGGTGTGATAAAGGAAAGCAAGGATATACAGAGACAAAAGGGTGTTATCAATTAATTTCACAACCATCTCTAAATATATAATACAATTCAGTCTCGATAGTGCAATCTACGTGATCACATAGGTGAAGTAATACTTCAATTTGTAGTTCACCAAGTGGAAAACTTAAATAATAATTTTTTTTTGTTTGTTTGTTTTAACATTGACATTGTATTATTATAGCATTACACACACAGCACAGCAACATGAAACTTGAGTTTTGCATACAATCTTGATTTTACTCAAACAAACAAGGGCCTGTCAGAGGTAAAAGAAGTAAGATCAAACAACACATCTCAAACAGTAATAATAAAATAGTGCATATTAATTACATAATATACAAAAATCAGTGCACAGCAAACTCAAACTTCCAACTCAAGGCCAGATCAGTATGATGTGAGCTGTTCACTTACACAACTGAAACCTGGTCTTCAGATTAGACTTCTGCTTATGAAGCAACTCATCAGCTGCTGTGACAATAAAGGCCTGAATTAATATCTCGGTATCCTTCTCCATTTCATTTAGATTATTCCATCTACTCTCTCATATAATTCACCATATCCTCCCGCACTTTATTTCTCTTTGCACCTGAAGGCATGTTTCACTGCCATTCTCTTCAAGTGAAACATGAACATCTGCATAGTTACAATGCAGCATATGCTAGAAGGTAACCATTGCCAGCCTGACCACTATTCCTATTTCTTTATTACAACTAACAAAAAGGAACCCACTCTAACCTCTTCTAGCATATTATTTCCAAACAAAACACCTGAATGAAATACACCAGACCAAGAAGAAATACATTAGCTGACATGTCCTTTACTCCCTCTCTTGTGCAATAGCAAAGTCATGGCAGTCCCTATGGTGGGCTTCCCATTCAAGAGAAAAAATACAGCCAATTTTGTCCTAAAAATATCCTCAAACTGTTTTACTATAAGTTCAATTTCTACTAATATTCAGGCTCTTATCTGTCTAACCAACACACATTAGAAGTCAATCACTGGAAAATTTTAATAATGTACAATGAACAGGGATCTTTGAACATTCATGAAGCCAATTTCTATGTATGTGTGTTTGTCTATGTCTGCCTTTATGTCTTTAATGATGCTAAATATAACCTAATGACTAACACAACCCAGCTCTGTGGAGGGTGAGTTGACAGGCTTTTTCTATGTTTGGATGTGATGTGTCAGGGAATGAGACATGACAGACCCCAACACAGAAGGCAGAAGCCTCTAATATTTCCTTCTGAATTTCAATGATTCAGGCAGTGATTGTTACTAAAGGCTTACACTAAATTAAAAATAAAAACTGTTAAATGATTTGCATTAAAATTTTTAATCCTCAGAAATTATACTTCTTACCATTCTTACAGTATCTTACCAAGAAATTATAGAAATTAATTAAATTATTACAGAGTTTTATTTACTATTTCAAACTTAACATTGAATTTTCCATTGTTTTCATATTTATATTTCCTGATTAAAAAAAAATTTAAAAGAAGCCCTCTAGGGCAGATACAAAAATGTATAACATGTCCTTTATCTTCTTACCCTCTACAACATTTCCTGTTTGCTCTGCCACACCACCAGGGATAACCTTGGCAATGTAGGCCCCAATCTCTCCACGGCTCCCTGGAATCTCCTTCCCACCTACCACACGGATCCCCAATCCATTCCCTGATGGAAAAATAAAAACAACAAAATACAAATTCTAATTAGAACAACTGTGATAAAAAATGATTGTGTCCATAACCATTGTATGATATGTGTTTGCCTTATACCTGACACACTGGTGTCCTTCAGGTCTCTCTGAAGCTTGATGCGAGTGTGAGGGAAGGCATAAGGGACTAGTTTCATCTGAGAGAGATTTGTAGGAATTTACAGCATGAAGAAAATGGATGTCCTTACAGAAAGGTCCTTCAGTTTTACATACAGATCATTTAAGTAAGGTAACTGAATAGTGTGAAGATTAATGTTGTTAGCTTGGATCTCACCTGTCTCCTGTCTGACATGTTCCCGCTCTGCGGATGCCCTTCTCTTGGCTTATCAAACCAATCTGTGTCCTCTCTCCTCAGGTGGTAAGCTAGGCAGGAAAAGGTAGTGGTTAAATCCATGCACACACAAATGCACACATACTGTATCTCTAAAAGCTTAATAAATCTCTGCTTTAAACATGG
This sequence comes from Nannoperca australis, assembly GCA_036023655.1. Lineage (NCBI taxonomy): Eukaryota > Metazoa > Chordata > Actinopteri > Centrarchiformes > Percichthyidae > Nannoperca > Nannoperca australis. Next base: position 18,828 of record JAVQJD010008404.1, on the reverse strand, counting down.
TAATGGCAACTTGGGTAGATATCAATCTTACAATCAAGCTTTGGAAACAGTTTCTAATATGCATCATAATGTTTGTCACACATCCATCCCCTTTTGCTCAAATGTAGGAAGATCTCTGATCTGTCCTGATTGGATAGGTGAAAGCAAAGAAGTATAAGTTTTGCTCCACCCTATCCATACCATATGTGAGATCAAATGATCACTGCAAACACAGAATGAAGGATGAATACATTTCAAGTTTGGCATGCTTTGACACCATGCAGTGCTCTCCATCTGAGTGTAAGGGCTCTTTTTTGTCCACATTTTCATAGCTGCTGTATATGAAACATTGTTGTTGAAAGAAGCCCTAGGAAATTATGTATTATGATATTTAATAATTTCAGTCAAAACACTGTGGGTTGGAGTTGTCCCATTGTGTGTATTTATTCCAATACTACTACTACTACTACTACTACTGATAATAATAATAATAATAATAATAATAATTATAATAATAATATTTACAGTAATGATAAATCTAATTTATATAGCCATTTCCCAAATTGTTACTATATATTTTTCTTAATGAAACAATTTGAGAGGTGAAGGGGGAGAAATATCCACACAGAATCTTTATCTTTCACTGTAGGTTATGATATACGGTCAAAAACCATTTAACTGTGAACTGATACTGTACTATGTTAATTTATTTATGAAATGCTGTACAATACAATTTGAAACCCAAAGCTTCTCATACAGACATCTAATACCTTTAAGCATAATATGTAACATCGTAAAAATATTAGATGTCTTGTGTCATATTTTAGCATTATCATTGCAAAGCTCAGAAACCTTTAAATATCTAAAGTATAAATAATATTAAGCCATGGTAACAAGGCAGGTTGGTGGGAAATGTTCTGCATAAGAAATGCAAGTCATCACTTTGGTGTTCAATGCAATTGTCACTGAGGATAGAATGTGCACAGGTCTGCCAAATGTCTCTTTGTATTACCACTGATCTAACTCCAACAAGGAGATGAATAATGATAAAGAGAAATAGCCTGATGACCATTTATGCTGAAGGTAAATGTTGCCTGTTATCAACATGTCTTGGTTCTTATCATCTTATAAATACAGCTCTTATCAGTATTAGAGTTTTTAGTGGCAACATCAACATTCAGAATTGCATAAAAATGCCTTAACATTATATACGCACTGAATAGCAATTCAAACATATTTTTGTGGTGACACTTATGCATGATCACACAATATACACGTGATTGTTTGCAAAAGTGCATGAACATGAATACTGGAAATGGGTCTGATATGCTTACAGAACCACTGTGATGTGCAGTCATTTAGAATGATGTATAACTGAAGTAACTACAGTATAGACACATAAAAGGTATCTAGTGCCAAGATGGGGTTCATTCCAGAATGGATCCGACATGTCAACTACTAGAGATCTGCTAAATGACATGTAGTGTATACTATTGAGATGTGGGTAATTCCAGAATGAGTCCGGTATGTTTACAAAATCAACCAGAGAAGTGGACCATGATATGCGACATGGAGGCATACAGTTTCTATGCAACTACATGGAAATTGAGATGCTGTCTCACCTTCTATATTCCAGTTTGGCCCTCCAGCTGGGGTAAAAAGTTATATGTTTTTTTAGAAAAGCGTTCAACATATGTTCATTAATCTAACAAACTACAGGAACTGCACTAAGAGTAGATTTGTATTGTGAGAAATTTAATTCAGCACATGCACTGAAAGCAGTAGTCAATATAAGATGCATGCTTCAAATTACTGCAAGTCTGACATTACTAGCATGTCAGACAATTTATCAATTTAAGCAAAAGCACTACAAAAAACATAAAATACATTTTAGGGAAAAAAGCCATCTATCAATTATTGTAAGATTGAGCGACAGCAGTACCATGGAAGTGAGGATTTTTAACTAGTACTAGTAGTAGTAGATACTCTACCGTGTCTGATACTTTCATGAAAGATTCTGGCATCATCTCTGTTCAAAGTCAGCATGGACTCACTTAGTGCTGTAATCAAGGCAAATGGACACTTTTACATGGGGTCAGGACAAATATCACTGTCTTATCATTATAACTACTAATTCTTTGTAAATGGTCCATACATGAAGGTTAAGTTGCTAAACCTACTTGTTACTTTTATGCATTGTGATAATTATCTGTTAATCAATCTGGATGACATTAAACCCCCTTAAACTTAGTCCTAATCAGTCAAGTTTTTTGCAGAAGTCACTGGCCTTTCATATTGTATTAGTTTACTTGTTTTTACTAAATGTGTACCATACAATCTAATTAAATCTTAATAATAATGAACTTACTTTTCATATAGTATATTGATAGCTACAAATTGAATTTACCTAACCTAATGGAACACTACCAATCCCACACTTGCATATGAGGATGGTCAATATTTGCTGTCAAGAAAACATGGACGTCTCACATAGCAATGAGACATCCACAGCAACAACCAACAAGGAGAAAACATTCACTTTATTAAGATGGAAATGGAACACATTGCATAACATGCAAGGATGCAAAATCAGATACAGATAGAAAATTAAAGATATATAGAAACAAAGACATACGGGTAACACAACACAAATGAGACACAACAAAATCATGCTAAAGGTCATTTTTAACAGAACACATAACTGCACAGTAGTCTCTGGCAGAAAGTCATTGAATTGCAGTTTGGGTTGACATGTACAAAAACACCTGTAAATTGTATTACTTTTAAACTTTAAATTTAAAACTAGGTGTGTGTCACTGACATTCCAGGAGTTAGAGAGAAGTAACTACACAAAGTGAATGCCTTGACTGCACCTACAGAATACTTAAGTACATCCAGACACCATGATTCAGCAGTATTCCTTTAAACTTACTGCTGCTACTTGTTCTCCAAAATAGCTGAAAGGGTGCCTTTGTAAATATAAATATATATCTTTCTGAGGTGATGACCTACTTCTCACAAAGAAACTATTTTGCTGTGCGGATTGGTGGGGGATGGCTGGAAAAAAGGAAGAGAAAATCCCTAGACACTTATTATCATACCTTCATAAGAGATCCTTTACTACAGGTGTCTGCAACAAAGGCAGTTTCCAGATGGTATAGACAGCATCTCAAACACTCTAAATGCCATTAACCAAACATTTTGAAACATATCCTCTGTATATGTATAAGTCATGTATAAGTTTATGTGATTTATGTTAATGATGCACTTCAATGACTTACACATTTTGGGCTATTTCATAACATAAGCAATGTAACTTAACATTAACATTAATGCTAGAGTGATTTCTCAATATATCACTGAATGTGCCCAATGTAGACACTTTGTTTAGGGTGACTTCTAAATTTGTATTGCTCACGTTTTCTATAAAGTGTGGGCTCTCACTAAAAATAAGGCAGCTGCAATATGGCTAAAAGTGGCAAGTAAAGTCATTGTAAAATAAAAAGACAAAGCATGCTAATGAAATAACCAAAAACATGGATAGAACTGAATAGTGACATACATAAACTCCGGCCTAGAGTATTATGTATCAGTGAGTAAGATATTCAAAAGAAAGGAAATAGCATGCAAACATTTAATGTGAGTTTTACCATGACATATATATAAATATACAACCAACAACAATTATCTGGAGAACTGATGATTGAGAAAGAACAAATTAATGCACAAAGTCAATACGACCACCCAGCATTAGCATGCATCACGAGCAGGTCCACAGAGTTAAGTTGTTGCAACAGTCTCAGGCTCCATTTACCTTCACTGTCAGACATGGCGCCTTGCAAGTCATCCATGATGAATGCGATGTCTCGATCATAGCCACGTGTCCGAGATTCCTCTCTCATATGTTGCTGTACCTCTGGTAGGGAATGGCTAGACCCAAACTGGTCCCTGGAGTCAGCAGAGATGGGAGGGAGAGGTCCAGCTGAGGCTCTAGCCATACCCATAGGCTGCCCCACTGGGCTCAGAGGGCTCTCCTCCTCAGAGTTCTGAGCCACAATGGGGATACGGCCCCGGCTTTGGCTGATAGGTAAACTGGTGGGCTTTGCTCTGGCAACCCCAGGAGCAAATGCTGCATCGAGGACCTCTCCCTCTGTTTTAAGTCTAAGTGAGGAGCTGGATAGGTCTCGTTTGATAGATAAATCCAAGCCATAGACAGAAGAAGGGCGAGAGGATGGACGTGATGAGGGTCGGGAGCGTGTGCCACTTGGATAGGTGCCATCATCCTGGGCAGTGGCCCTGATAGTGGATCCCAGTCCAAGAGACTGGCCAAGATTAAGAGAACCAGCTAAGTTGGTCCCCAGAGAGGAGCCCAAATATTTTTGCTGCTCAGACAAGTTCTTTCTTAGCCCAAATGTAATCTCATCCTGAAGCAACCTAGCCGTAGCAGCCAGATTGGTCACAGAGGAGGCCCCAGATCCCATGTAGCTACCAAAGTCAGGCTCCAGGTCCCTACTCTCCTGTATTGGGGAAAACTTTGTAATGGCTTTAGGGTCTGTTAGGGCCTTTTTGTTCTTCATCTGTTTCTGGTAAAGCACAGCTGCAGGGAGTTGCTTTGCAGCCTGTTTTTCAAGGGTGAGCCTGCCAATGCTATATTTTTCTCCTTTAGGGAAGTGGCGAAAACTGCTATCACTAGGGAGATATTGGGGTAGGCCCAGGCCTGTTAAGTGTTCTAGTCCCTCAGTTCCTCGTCTGAACTCCTGCTTGATTTGTTGCTTCAGTAGCTTCAGTTCATAAGGCTCCTCCATAGTGTCATCTTCTCCTTTACCATAACCCTGAAGTCGAGATGAGCCTAAAAACTCTGCCACCTAAAAGGGAAACAATATTCCACTCAATCAATGTTTTCTCAATAGTAAATTCAGTGTCAGTGTGAATTAAACTAACACAATAAGAAAGGCATTTTAAGTGTGTTACATATACCTCAAGAATAAGCAGTCAATGTCATACCGTATATACAGAAAGGGCCAGACAGATCCATTGTGTCTACATTTATACTTTAAATGAGGTTTGTTGCACAGGGCTACTGATATAGTTTGTCTCTTCCAAATGTGTGTCTGTTTTGACATATGAAAAGTGGGAAAAGGTTGAACCTTAAGGAACAGTTGAATATCTTTTATAAACATGGTAGTCTGTTTGGCCAATACACTGTAGTATCAGCCCATCACCTAAATCTTTGTTTTGCTGCCATTACTATGCTGCATTCTGAACAGGCTATAAAACTTGCATCATAGAAATCAAAAAAAGCACTATAGCAATACTCTCAAATTTCAAACAAATGCACCCTAGGCAGACTAAAAATAAAGGTATATACATAAGGAGTTGAGGTAGGTAAAATAGGATAATGTACAGTACAGTATATACCTCTGCTGTGCGCCTGACTTCTGCCGCCCTGAGTAGTCTGTCTGCCTTGGACAAGTCCTTATCAGACAGGTTGAATCCAGAACCCAAGCTGGTGTTGCTTAACCCCGTTGAGGCCTTGGTGAGCTCCCCTATGTCCTCTATTAGCACGTAATTCCTGGCATTATGGTGGTCAATATCTGCATAGAAGGAATCAGCAGAAATGCTGGACATGGGACTAGAGGCTATACTCCTTTCTTCTAGCCCTAGCCTCAAGTCCAAGTTGCCATACTTGCCCCCCAGATGAGCCACCCCATAGCCACTTTCTGTCGAGGTTGGCACAATGAGCAGAGGCTGGTTACGTATCACTTCATAGTTGGTGGTGATCTTAGGCTCTAAATCAGTCAGGGTGGTTTGACGTTGTTTTCCCTGCTGCAAGAGCAGAGCATGTTGGTAGCTGGTAGGCTGAGTCTGGGCATGGGAGATGGATAGGGTTGGGTAAGGAGACACTTGTTGGTGGTAAAGGGACTGCTGCTGATATAGGCTCTGTTGGGTGTAGTGGCTGGTAGTTTGGGTCTGGGGAACATACTGAGCATAGTGAGAGTAGGGACTAGTTAGTGTGTTGTACTGGGAATCAGCTTCTGTCTGTGGGGGGATAAATTGGTCAAACTCGGACTGGGGAGCTGTTCGTGGTCTCTCCAGGCCATCACCCCTGGCCTCTCTGATGTTGCTAACCTCACTATCTGACATGTAGTCTCTTTCCTCTGCTACCCCCTGAAGATAGGCCCTCTCTCTTTTCTCTCTCTCCTTTAGCAAGACTTCCTTTCGCCGGTTGATACCCATCTCCAGGTACCTAGAGTATTAAGAAAAAGGGTACATATTGTTTTATAATTTAAGCTCTAACAACTCTTTTAACATTACAACCAAAGCAAATGATGTTCTGGGTTCTCACACATTAATACCTTTTACAATGTGTGAGTGTGGAGAGGTCTCACTGAGTGATGTCAAGGCAGCCTTTTAGCCCATAAGCTATCAAGGTAAGAGGGGAATCATGCATATGAATTAGGAATAATGATTGCATGATTTGGATGAATGCAATGACATTGGTTGTAATCAATTTAAGACTTATTAATTAGTTCAGAACATTATTTGTTAATGAATTTAGGGCTGCAACTAACAATAATTTTGATAATCAATTAATCTGTTGATAATTTCTATGATTAATCAGTATGCACATCAGAAATGTGTAAACATATTTTTCCCATCATTTTATTTTAAAAAGTGTTCTTCCAAGTTGATACCATCAACATAACATACAAAACAACCTAATTTGGCTATACAACATGGAGATAAAGATATGTTTGTTTTGCATTTTGTTTGAATGGACCCGAAAGTTTGTTTTTAAACAATTTGCCTGTAACACAGTTATTTAAAGTAAAGTGCTCCCATGTGGAGTAAAGATTATGGTCTAACATTTTGGTCTAGCTTTTCTCCGTTTCCACCATTTGTCGATAGTTTTTTTTTAAACAAATCAATAAGGAAATTCGTTACTATTGTTCAATCAATCTATTTTTATCAAATTTTATTTATTTCATCAATTTGTTGTTGCAGCCCTAAATTAATTAATGTCAGAGTGTCTGAACAAAAGTGTAAGCCTATATCCTAAATTGTGTTGATATTAAATTTGTGGCATCTTACCGTAGTTTGGCATCAATCTCCTTTTCCTCTTCATCTAGCTCAGCCTGTTTCTTGCGAAGCTTAGAAGATTCTCTCTCCACCAGATCAAGCTCCTTGTCAATGTCCTGCAGGATCTTTGCCCGGGCTATTGTTGTACTGCGGGCAAGACGGCGACGAGCAGAGTTGGTGCTGTATCCTGACCGTCCTGTCAGGGAGTCATCCTCAGGAGGAGGATCTGGTAGTGTCCGCTTTACCTTTTTACCAGTACCAGAGGGTGACCCCCGGCCCTAGAACATATCATAAATTTGTCAATAATTGAATGATGACTAAAAATTGTAATTGACTGCATATGCCACTACCATGTATTAAAGCATTTTCATAACATAATCATAAGCACAGTAATTATCAATAATGATAAGACTTCTTATTTTTTCCATTTAGATTCTGCTATGACTTACAGAGTAGCTGTCTGCATAGTATCCACCCATCCTGTCTTCTGTGTTAGGACTAAGGGATTTAGGATCAGATAGAGACTTCTGACCAGCCTTTAATATACGAGGGCCAGAGGAAAATCTGGTTGGGTCAGCAGTCAGCATTCTCTGCCCTCCAAGTGACTTTTCTGGGGACAGGGGGGAGACTTGGGTATAGAAGATTTTAGACTTGGAGGGGACATCTGCTGTTAGGTGTGTGCTATAGCCCACTTCAATGGGTGTGTGTCTTCTATCTGAGTCTGTCTGACAGCTCAGACTGCCACCTCTCTGAGAGTTCTCTGGAGCTGAGATGTGCTTGATGATTTCCACCTTAGTATCCATCTGGATATTGGGTCTTTTGATAGTTCCAGAGTGGTCAGTCTGGACAGATATCTCCGCAACTGTCTGGATAGCAATGCTAGAGACCTTGGAGCCATGTTTCCCATCACTGCTATGTTTTCGAGAGCGGCGTCGAGCTTTTGTGGGTGCATCCCACTCATCTTGGTCCTCATCATCAGTCTGAGCTGAGCTATCAACATTTCTCTTATTCTTCTTTCTCCTTCCTACATGCTGCTTCTCTGCTGAGTCTTCATCATCTGTCTGCACTCCACTATCAATAATCTTTTTCCCTATGTCCTGATCAGCTTGAAGCCTGACTAGATTAGGCTGGTCCTGACTTTCCTCTAACTGTGTCCCAATAGATGGAGACTCATCTTTGACAGGCCAGTACTGGCCACTGTCACCTACCCCTGCATATTTAGCATCAAGAAGATTCCCTGTGGTTCCAGTGCTCCCATAGTGCTCATCTAGCTGGCGCTGGAGTTGCAACTGGAGTTGTTGGATTTGCTGCAACTGCTCTTTCTGCTGGGTATAGGTTTCCTGTTGGGCCACCATGTGGGCATGGTGCTCTTCCTTTTGCTGCAGGAGAAGCTGTTGTTTCAGTGCCTGAAGCTCCTCAAGCTCTCTTTGGACCATAAGCTGCTCCTGTTCACGGTAACGCTGGATTTCCTGCCTCTCCCACTCCAGCTCCTCAGCAAGACATAGCTGCTTAAGCTTCTCTAGCTCTAGAAACTCCCTCTCCATCTGATACTGTGCCATCTTGGTGTTGTCTAAGCCAGGGAATATTGAGGAAGAGGCTAAGGCATCCAGAGAGGCAGCAATTGCTTCCAAGGTTGTGTCTGAGTACATGTCCGGATATCCTGTTATGATGTCAGCCAAACCTGTGGGTAGAAGCTCCTTATGTAGCCCTGCGTCAAAAGGAATTATCTGTCGTGGGTCCTCACTTGGAATGAAGCCATATGGATGTGGCAATGATCCATGGTTCTGGATTGTTGATGTAGGTGTTAAGGTGGTGCTAAAGACAGAGCCTGGTTGAGTTGTAATTGCATACGTGGATGGAACTGGGGCAGCAACAGAGGAGTAAACTATTCCATCTGAGGTTCTTAGAACACTATGTACACCAAACCCAGCTGCAGGAACCTGGGAGTATGGAGCAGTAGTCATTCCAGGGTAGTCTCCAGTAGCTTTGCTAGTGTAGTCTAGAGCTTTACCTGCCACAATAAGTTCAAAAATATAGATTTTACTTCATGAAATACATTATTATTTTAAAAATAAACATAATGCACTGCATATGATTTGAATGCCATGCATTTCGGACTTAAAAAGACTCTCTTTGCACATGCATATCTGCAGTCATTTTGGCTAGCAAGATGCAAACCCAAAATATTGAGGGAGCACACGCAGGCACACACATGCATCTGTATGAAGACAAAAGAAAAAGAAACACATTAATGAAAACATGCATATTAGACATTAAAGCAAATTAAACAATTAAAGGAAAGCCTGAAACAAACCAAAATGGAAAACAAACACGTCTTCAGTAGACATTTATATGTCTATAAATAAAAGTTTTGAATCCATCAAATCAACTCAAGCCCATAAAGCAAGCATAAAGCATGGCAATATAAAACCTGCAAACATACTCACCAGTAGAAAGTTTGGCAGCAGTGAGGTCTATAGCGCCATCTGAAGATCCACGGAGATAGTCATATTCATTCTTGGGATCATAGGAGAACAGTCCTGCCTCCGTCAGGTTGGTCTCAGACATTGAGGCTTTTATTCCATTAATGCCTTTGATACCATACAGTGCAGCATTATCATATTGGTAGTGATCATCTCTATAGCCAAAACGGTTGTCAGGCTGGGTTATAACTGGTGGCTGTGTTCTGCAGCTTCCTGTAAATGGTAGTTTGTAAATGACATCACAGCAAACACTCCTCCTACCAGCTGTAAGGTCGACTGGAGTCCCATCATCCTCTACAACAGTGGTCACCACTCCTGGGCTTGTGCCAGACAAAGCTACCATAGCTCTCACTGGTCTGTAGTTTGACAGGTCCATAGCTCCCATGGCCTCTAGAGAGAGGACAGGACCTCCATTGCTTATAGCTGCTGGAGCTGAAGTAATTGCCTGTTTGCCTCCAGAGGAGATAAGAGCTCCAAAAGAAAGATTAATGGGTATGTCTTGAGCTGTGGATGCTATTGCACTGACAACTGCCTGGGAGTTCACAGGTCTATATACAATCTGTGCTAGCGGTTCAAATGGTTTGTATGTGGTGAGAGGTAGAGGCAATGACGTAACAGGGCCCTGCAAATCCAGCGGTTTCTCTGCTGGAATGTTGTTATATGAGGCAATGGTGGCTGTGCATGTGACTATTGTGATGCTGTCAGTAACAACAGATAGTGTGGTTGCAGGGGTGATTTCTGCACTAAGATTTACTATCTCAGGCTTCACTGCAGTTGTTTGACGTCCACTAGAGTCACTTGAAAAAGACTGTCGACATGACTCAGGTGGTGTCAGGTCCATACCTTGTTCAGTCATCTTTATGCCAACCTTCATTGTACGTAAATCAATAACATCGCCAGGATAGATTATCTTCCCATTCTGCTTTGGGAGAGGTTGGACTTTAGCTACATCTGGTTGTATGGTGATTGCTACACTGGGGGGAGGGACCTGTGGAAGTCTTTCATGGACAACAGAAACAGTGGTCCTCTGGACCTCAGTGGTGACAACCTGAGTAACCAGGCTAGGCAGGCTTTCAGGAGGCTGGCCTGAGGTGGAAATTGAAGAAGAATACATGTGACTCATACTGGAGACCACCTTTTCTGCTCCTCGAATCTCTTGGCTTTCAATAGACTCTTGCTGAATTTTAGTGATGGTGACTGGAGCCATGGATACACCCTGTGGAATATCCTGTGCAGTGGGTATTGAGGGTCTCCTGGTGTATGCCTCAGTGGTTATTATCTCCAGAGGGTGATCATATTCCGATGAATAAGTTAATACCTGTGGTCTTTGTTCTGTTGAAAGAACAGATCTTCTACTGTAGGGGACGTGAACAGCATAACCATCAATAGGAACATATTTTTCAGCTGGCAGGTTTACTATCTGTGCCAATGGTAATGGTTGCTGCATGGTCATGGATTCTCTCCTGGTGGCAGCAAAGGCCTCAGTTGTGACCACCTGCGTGGGCATTTCATACTCTGCAGGATAGGTGAATGCCTCAGTTGTGTTGTATGATGGTTGTTGTATGGACGAAATTGATGTCCTCCTCCTACTGGTGGTTTCCTGAGTTGTAATTACTCCAGCTGGCATCCCAGCCACCACCTGAGGCTGCAGCACTGATGATGTTATTGATGCTCTTCTTAAGTCAACATCCTTTGTTATATTCTTTGTGGGTGTCTCATGTTCAGGCTGCAATGCTATGGCTTCCAGTGGTGGCATTGAATGTGACATGACTGAGGCCCCATAGACCTGTGGAATATAAGTACCAGGTACTTCTGCCTGCACTGCCATTTGTTGGACTTCCATCACAAAAGGTGATGGTGGTACTTCACCAATAGTATGCGTTATCATCTGAGCAACTGACGTTAGTGATGGGGTAACTTTAGCTACTACAGGTAGAGGATGGGGTACTGGGGAGAAAGTTGCTCCTGGTATTCTAACAGCAGCATCAGTTGTAATAACCTCTGTAGGTAATTCAAACTTTGTAGGGAGAGTCACCACTTCAGTTACAAGAAGTGGTTGCTGTTGAACAGGAATTTGCTTACTCACTTCTGGTACCATAAATGTCTCAGTGACAATCACATCAGTAGACATATCTTTTTGTAGCATTTCTATTTGAGTTGGAATTTGTGGATAAAGAACAGTTGGGGGAACAGCAGCTGAGCTATCTTCGGAAACAAGTGCATCTAAAGGTACCTCAGGCTGCAATGGTACAACAACAACTTCTGTCAGAGGCAATGGCTGCATAGGTACAGTTGGTATTGGGGCCTGAAGAACTAACGCTTCAGCTGAAACCTCTGGTGGAACTGTTATGACCTGTGTGACTATGTTTGGGTGCTGAGCAACAGATGGTATAGACTGTGTTCTTGCTGTGGCTTGGACAGTTAGTGATTGAATAAAAACCTTCGGCTCTGGGGTCATTGTGATGACCTCAGACATTGTTTTAGGTGGTGGCAGTGGCTGAGTAATTGATTGTTGTTGTTGCACATATGGTTTCTTAATTGGAAGAGGTACACTATGTGCTTCAATAGATATGTCCTGACCTGATGACACTGTGATGACATCAGCCACAGATGGTGGTTGCACTACAGAAGACACAAAGTCTCTCTTGGCTTGTACTTTAGTAGTCACTACCACAGAGGGTGTTACTTGCACTACTTCTACAGTTGGAGCTATGGGTATTGGAGGTGGATGCCTTACAGAGGGGACAGATGCTCTCCTAACTGTAGCCTGAGCTGAGCATGTCTCAATGGATGTTTTCTGCTCTGAGGGTGTGGTCCGTACCCCTGACACTTTTGCAGATGGGATGGAGCCTCGTCTTACAGGTGCCTGGACTGTGATGCTCTCTGTTGGTGAGCCAGGCTCAGATGGAAGGGTTATCACCACATAGGTTTGCAAACATTTGGCATGTCTAGGAGACAAAGGTGATTTAGGAGATGTTGCACACAACTTAGACTCCACAGGTCTTGTCAGGCTAAGTGACAGAGCATTTGGAGGTTTTTTGGTCCTGGGCAGTGTTGCAGCTTTGGGGGGCACAGCAGGAGGAGGTGGCTTGATACTCTCTCCTGGTTTGTGGCTGAAAACCAATCCAGCTGGAATTGATATAGGCTTAGGTGGTATGGGTGGAGGAGGTTTCACGGTGTAACTAGGACCAGTTGTTGTACGAGAAAGTTGTGCTACTGCTGCTGTAGCAGTCGTCACTGAAGTGGGAACTGGTGGCTTTGGATGAACAGTTGACTTGGGGAAAGTGGTAGGGGGTGATGGAGGCTTATCTGCTACAGGTATTTCTACTGTTTCACAAACTTTTGTCCGTGTCATAAGTGTAGGCAGAAGTGGTGAAGCTGAAGGTTCTGGTGCTGCTGACACCTTATGGAACAGTGAAGCTGTGTCTGTGCTTGGTATATCTAAAGCAGGGTATTTGGCTATGTGACTATTTTGTGGCAGAAAAGCAGTGGGAGATATTGGCCCTGCGCTAGATATATCATGTGGGTTTTGTCCAAGCAGAGATATGTTTTCCACACTGGGCACTATGATGACTACATGCCCATGTCTGGTTGGGGACACTACTTGGGGTACAGCTACACTATCTTCTATTCTTGGCTGTATACCCACAACTATGGACTGCATTGACTGGCTGGCCACTGTGGTTCCCATAGCTATGGTGGTTGTCATAGTAGGGGTGACATGCTGAACAGACCTTACAAGTGGTAACTCTGTGTTAGCTTCAGACAATGACACTGAAGTAGACCGAGGGGGAGGAGGGGGTGGGACCTTCTTTTTGACTATAGTAGTTGATGCTGGAACTGTTGCAGGCACCTGGGCTGTTTGAGCCAGAGGTGGGACTACCACTTGGCTCATAGATGGGACGGCTGGTTGTACATGGACCACTTTGGCTTGGGCTTGAGCTGGGGTGGTTATGAGTGCTGAGACTGGTATTGGGGTTTGTGCAGAGATTGGAGATGTAGTTGAAACCAGGTCAGGCATCTGGACTTTGACTGGCCCAGAGCATGAGGCCAGAGTTACAGAAGCATAAACAAACCCAGATGAAGCAGGGGTGGAGACTGCAACAGGTGTAGCTGCAACTACGGCTGTGGGTTGAGCTGAGACAACAGGGGCTTGACTTGGAGCTGAGACCTGTATAACAGCTGGAGCCTCGATAGGCACCTGAGTTGGAGATGAAACCAGGTCTGGCATTTCAACCACGACAGTTACAGGAGTAGACATCTCCGCCAAAACTGGATTTGGGGCTTCAGTTGTAGAAGACTTAACTTCAACTACTGCAGTTGTTTGAGCTTTGGATGGGTCAGATACTACATCTGGTATTGTTACTTTAACTGTGGTTGGAGTGGGATGAGAGATTGAGTCCCCACTATACAGTACTGCTGGAATTGTGGCAGGCAATAGTGGAGAGATCTCTGGAGGTGACTGGGATACAAATGAAGTTGGAGGTGTTGGTGTAGACAGTGGAGTTGAATCTGATGAAAGAGGTGTTTGAGCCTGGAATGAGGATGAAGATGTAGCATTGGAAGCCAAACTGGAATCTGGAGTGGCTGGCGAAGTTGGAGGTGACACTGGTGATATGGGAGAAGGTGTAGTGGTTAGTTCTGGGGCTGATATTGGAGTTGGAATAGGTTTTGGCTCTGGAATTTCACAGACCACACAGATAGGCTCCATGTCAGTGGTTTCAGACAAAGGTGAACTTATGGATGGGTCTTCTTTAGTCTCAGAGTCATCACTAGGTGTAATGTCAGAGGAAATACCAACACCATACTCTTCAGCAAGACTGTCATCCTCTTCCTCCCCAGATGAACACTGGGTAATCTTGAGGTCTGGTATGGGGAACAAAGCCTTTCTGAGTTCAGGATCATGGGGAACCATAGGCCTAACAAAACCAATCGATCCACTAGGAGTACCCGGAACAAAATACATCTCAGAGCGCTTAGGGGGCTCAGAGGGGCGTGGTGGAGCTGGTCGTTTCTTTTTCTTAACTGGCACTTCACTGGACATTTCTGTTCCTGCAAAAAGCATATCCATTTGTCCAATAAGGGATGTTTCTTCTGTGGGCATAGTCACCACACAGGTCTCAACAATCATGGGAGGCCCAATGACCGAAGTCCCTGATGAGGAAGATTCCATGGCAGTCTGGGCCTGTTGAAACTCTTGCTCTATGATCATAAGTTCTCTCTTTTTCTGCATCATCTCCTCATAAACCTCCTCTGGAGACCTGAGTTTTATGAGAGATTTAGAGCCAGTATCCTGTTTGGGTTCTTCCTGTTGAAATTCACTCAAATTAATTGCAGGCTCCTCAATTAAGGATTCATAAAGATAGTCCTCTATTGCCATTCCTCCATAGAGTGGCTCAATATCAGGAGGACTCTCCCCTGGAATAGCTTTTGTCTTCTGAATAATCTCCTCATATGCTTCTTCAGCACTCTTCAATGATTTTGTCACAGTATCCTTCTCTTCAAACGGATCAGAAGAAGTATATGGTATCACTGTTGGTGAAGGCTTTCGTCCTCTTTGTACAGCTCGTCTAGCCTCTGGTTCTGATTCTATACTGGCAGAGTACTCAGAGCCAGATGTTCTATTGGTTTCATCCATTACGGTGACCTGTCTCAGATCTTCAGTGGAGGAAATGTCTTCACTTGGAGACAGTGGTTGGGATGGAGACATTGTTTGGCCATGGGCCCTAAGTTCATCTTTGTCTTTCCTAGACTTCTCTTCATCCCTTATGTTTTCTTCCTCAGATGAGTCTTCAATGGTGGGGAGAGGCTTAGTTGGCTGTCTGTGCTTACCTTTGCGATGCTGTTTGTCCCCACTGACTTTCCTGTGACTGGGGCTGCTATCACTGTCCTCCTCCAGAGATGAGGCTGACGTAGGTGAAGATCCTGGAGTAAAGCTAGATGCCTGAACGCTAGATGATCCCTTTGACAGAGATTCTGTGATGCTCTCTACTTCTTCATCTGTGCTTTGTTTCTGTCTCATTACTGGCATAGCTTTCTTGAAAGTAGTGCTGAGCATTGTTTCAGGATCTTGAGTAGTTGCAGTGTCAGTTTTCGCAAGGGCTTTTATCCTAGCTGGGCTGTCTTCCTTAGCTGTGCTACTTTTTCTAGACAATGATTTGGCTGTCACTGAATCATTATCATGCTCAACCTCCTTGAAATCTTCCTCATTTGCTGAATTCTTTTCTTTCTCATCTTCTGATAGAGACATTTCCTCTTCATCACCCATACCCATTATCTGCTTGCGTATGAATTCTTCATCTTCCATAGAGGAGTCAGCGCTTTCAGTTTTGATGTCCTCACTGCTGGAGGAAGCATTGTTCACCTTTAGCCTTCTCCTCTGGACATTAGGTGAGGGTGAAGGTGTGAGCTCACTTCCACTGCTCTCATCCATTGGTTGGAAACTTAGGCGCCTTCTCTCAGATTTAACCTCCTCCTTTACTGGCATGAATGGATCTGTATTTATATCATTTTTTCTTGTTTCAACCACCTGTCCTTCCTTTAATTCCTGTGATTTGGGTAAAATATAGGGTTGGTCTTCATCATGCTCTTTTGCTTTGGATTTAGGTTTAGCAGCAGTTGGAGGAGCAACTATGGTTTCCAGTTTAATCTGCCCAGTAGATAGTGAGACCTTTCTTTCTTTCATTGGTTCTCTTTTGGTTTCATCTTCCTCCTAAAAATATGGAAAAAACAAGATTAACACATTAGATTGTTTTTAGATGTAAGTGCAGCATTATTAAGTCTGATAATAGTCTAATTTAGTGGGAAGATGCATCATTCACCCAAGTCCTGCCAAGATAAGATAAACAATAGTGGTTAACATGTTGTCGACAAAAACATGCTATAGACAAAATAAAGCTAAACAGAATATAGGCCCTTCTTGAGTTATTCAGTATAGTAAAACCTGAGTGTAGTTGTAAGACACTAGTTTTTGGTGTCATCACACTAATCATGTTAAAGTCATCATATGGGGGAAATGAGGGACAAATGATGAATGGGCAAATTTGTAAATTTTTCCCAATAGCAGACCCCTACTGTTAGATGAAGCGTAACATAGGCTGCACATAGTGTGTCAGTTTTGTAGCCAAATATTAACTTTGCTAAGATTTAGATGCCTACATGTTTTATATACAACACTTGAATTACATTTTCAAGTACATTTCAATCAATGTAGGGAATGTTTAGCCAGTATAGTGGTAATGACAGAATGTCTCTTCATAGTATCTATTTATTTTCTTCTATACCATTTTGATTATATAATGTTAAATTGAACACTTGTCAATACAAAAATCATGTTTTAAAGGTTTTACCTTTATTATTATGTTCTTTATAGATACTGGTTCTGTATCTGGAGTTGAGGTGACGTCAGTAATCTTTCCAACCAACTTAACAGCCACATCCTTGCTGTCAGCTGCTGTAAGTGGTTCTACTTCCAATACCAGCTGTGGTTCTTGTGACTTTGGCTGCACCTCAACTTGCTGCAACAGTTTTGTTGGCTCTGTCAGCTTGATACAAGCATCAGGCTGTACTTCTTTAATCATCTTCTCTGGTACAGACAATTCTGGCTTTGTGTCAGTCCCTGGAACAACTCCAGCCATAACCTCTGCAGCAATGGGTAAGGTGGGTTCAACTGTAGCCTCGGTCACTGGGAAAAAGGAAGCTGCAGCTATAACTTCAGCTTTAACTTTTGAAAGGTCAGGTTCGGACTCTTCTTTATTTTCCACTGTTACAGTCTGAGGAACATCTACATTTGGCACTTCTACCTCTGGTGTTACTACTGTCAGTTGCACTGGGATAATAGTGGATATAATGACTTTTTCTGTGGATGCCGCTACAGGCTGTTTTTCCGCTGTAACAGGGGAAACCTTTGCTGTGGTCTTGAGCTTGATTTCTGCAGAAGCTGCTGTGGCTGTGGTTTCAATCTTGACAGTTGTAGGTTCCATCTTTGTGGGTGGAAGTGTTGGTACTATCTTCATAGGTGCAGACATGGGTTGTGATTTTGTGACCACAGGTGTGGGGTCTGCCTTTTTGGTTGCAGGTGTGGCTTGAGTCCCTGGCTTGGTAGGTGAAGGCAGGGGTATTTTTCCTGAGTCTCCCAGCTGTCCAAATAATGCCCTTTGAGTCTGGCAGTTCAGACACAGCCATTCCTTCTGTATCAAACAAACAAACAAACAACGTATGATTATGGAACACACTATACCAAAATTAACATGAAAACTCCTTAAAGGTCCAAAATATATATTTTTTTACCTATGGTATATCACATCACAAGACTTTAATTTATATATTCAGTTGATGCTAAATCATGCCAATTGTTCATCAGATTACAATTCAAAGTATAGACCTAGAGAGATATTTCATAAAAGAGGATAAGAAAGGGCTTATTGTGGAATGACTGACTTAAGTGAACTTTACTTACCTAACTGATTCATCATTAAACCTAGAGCTAGTGTGATTAGCACTGAAGCCATACTTGCATTAGCAGATTAGCACCAGCCGCTTCATGCTTTATCATCAGTGGCTCATTCATCACTTGCTTGGGTACCAGCTAACTAGTAACATACAATTCTATTCATAAGGGTGAATAGCATAGCTGTTGGTACTGTAACCCGCTACTTTTCCCCATAACTAAGCTGATATACTCATACCAGTGATGTTTGCTGTTGCAGCTCTATCCACCACTACAATCTCCTAATCATATGCTAGTTTTATGGTATTGTTGATGTATCTATAATGTTCTGGTATGTACTGGTTATGGGTTGATACGTGCAGACTTTTTGGATTAGACTAGAATGGAAGGTTTTTTTGTAATATAGCTCCAGTTTTTCAATTTACTGGATTTAATGGAATAAGACTGCCCTAACTCTTCACTTTGTGAAATACCTTAAAATCTTACTCCAGTTTTTACAAAGACTCCAGACACAAACAAACAAGAAAATTACATTTCAAATGTATATACTTAATTGTCTGGTGTCCAGTCTTAGTATTAACATATGCTATTGAACTTTAAAGTGATAGCTGGTTCCAATCATGTTTTTTTGGGGCACATTTAGGTCTTGGCTTCTTAACTTTAAAGTTGAAATGATAGGGAGGTTAAACATTAAAATAACACTAAATGCATAATGTCATATGTGCTAAAGCAATGAGGTACTGCTGTGTGTTGCTGTCAATAATTACTCATATATTTCATATATAATATCTCACATTGATATTTCAGTTTTTCTTTTTTTATAAATTTGCAAAAATT